>CM046440.1:52877976-53062034 GCA_025506505.1 Flaveria sonorensis | reverse complement strand
GGACTAATCCTGCAACATGGTAGCAAAACTTATATATATATAGGAATGAGTTCTAGTGAGAACTCTAAGTAGTTGTAAGAACCCTTTAACTCATCATAGCCTTTGATTTAACATAAAATATTTTAGATTCTATTTTAAAGGCTTAGATGAGATCGAGGGTAATATAGTTATTTTATTATTTGTATTTTTTGAATGATGTTAGTACTTTTCTTTATCATGAAACTTAATCATCATCTCTACTCTCTCTTTCTATACACTCAAACCCCTAAAAACACAATGGATTAACCATGCATGTTCTTTCTAAAAAAGTTATCATATTCTTCACCTTAAAAAAAACCATCTCCAAAACCTACAACTGGGCTGTTTCATCGAAGTTTAGGAACCGAAGTTGTTTCCTCGTGGGTGATTAAGGCTGAGTTATTGGAGGTAATCATCATTGCTCCATCGCACAACGCTATCGAATCGACCCAACCTACGGTATGAGGTATGATATAATTTACTATAAATATTAGGATTTTCAACATAATGTAATACATTGTAACTAAGTGTTTTCGTTACATGGGTTATATTATAACAATTTATTGTGTTTCTGATGTTTATAGATTTATGTATGTTTTTGTGTTTGAATTCTATATTTTTCTACTATTGGTATACTATGTTTTCATTATTGTAATTTTGAATTTAGATTTGTCTTATGCACCGTGCTTTTTGCATGATGGGGGATGGTAACGATGATGCATCACTGAAAATTTCTTTAAAGTTTGGATTTGCATTTGAAAATGATTTGAACCCATTTTATAAGGTTTTATTTTTGTTGGTTATTATATATGTTGTTTTATGTAATTCACTATAAGAAATTCACTATAGATTCAAATAAACATAATTAATTAATTGTAACTAAATATGTTGTACTGTGTTACTGTAACATTAAAATTATATCCATACGATACATTTGTCTACAAGTTAGAGTAATGTAATACATAACGTTCGAAACAAAAAGTTTGAAATTTTTCAAGAGTATATTGGAATTAAAGAGAAAAATCAGACGAAATTAATGATGTAATTATTATGGAAATATAACAATCTATAAAAATAGTTTTAGAAGTTATAAAAACTAAAGGGCGTAAACTTAAGACATCCTAAATCTAGTGAAAGAGTGGATGGGTTGTAGATTTCTATATATATATATATATACATACATATATATATATATATATATTATATATATATATATATATATTAAATAAAAATGATATTAAAAATAATGATTTTAAAATATTGTTAAACATATATTTAATAAATAAAAATATATTTCTTCTTATTAAAAACGTAAGTTTAATAAAAATAATTTTTTTAACAAATAAAATGTTTAAAAATCAATTTTTTAAACAATTTCTTTTGAAATTTAAAAAAGAGTATTGTTATTATTTTGTTACTTGAGATAGTTAATTTATATTATACTAATTACAATTTTTCTATGCGTGATGGTGTTGTACCTTATGCATAGGAGGTTTTAAAAAAAAACTAATTTTTCATTTTTAACCCAAAGGTTTCATATTTTACAAAGTAACTTTTCAAAATTTGATTATTTTTACTTTAAACCCCAACTCTTCATCTTTTACAATTTAGTCTCACAAAATTTTCTACTTTCAACTTTTGTCCCCTATACTTTTCACATTTTACAAATTTTCGTCTTACGTTCGTTTTAGGTTTTGCAAGTTAACACAACGCAAACATGCATGTGCGATTCACCAATTTTACGTTTCGCTTTACGTTTCGTTCTAAATTCTGTGAGTTAACACAGCAACATGCGTGTGTGTTTTATAATTTTTACGTCTATTTTTTCCTCTTTAACAGGTTCTTCGCAACGCGTAAGTCTTAAATCGATTAGTTATAATATTATATTTTTTACGATTTGGTCTTATTTTTTTGTATTAACACACCGCAATTTCAGTGTTGATAGTCATTAATGTTGGTGTGACATTAGTGTTATTTTGCACGGTTTTACACCGCCCTCCCGCACGCAACGTAAGGAGCTTAATTCTAGTTATACATAATTTCAATCATATCTTATCTAATATAATAATTATATAATTTATAAATATTGATTAATAGTTTTTAATTTAATATTTATATTTAATTTTGTGACACGCGGATTTTTATACTAGTATTATAATAAAAGAGAATAAATTTTGCCAATTGTCACTTTTAAAGATTGTTTCGCCACTTGTCAGACTCTCATGGCATGCCCATTATAAATCTTTTAATTTTTGGAATTTTTAACGTTTTCAAACTTTATTTTATTTTACATTTTTAACTTTGACAACCATTACATAATTTGATTTAAACTAGATATTTCTCTCGTCGCGTTGCGACGAAAATTCCGCCACGGTCTCAAGTATCAAAACGGAGACACAAAAACACATACCAACAAGGGTTATTCCGACGTAACCCCTAGGACATCAAGAAAATGATTACAAAACACAGGTCACAATAATGCCAACGTTTTTCGAAAACCCAAAATTAAAAAAAAAAATTAACAAAAAGGCACAAAAATATGGGGCTGTCGACGACGCCACGATCCTAAGTATCAAAGCACAAATAAAAAAACATTTTGCCATAAAACCCTAAAGCGTACCCATTCGTAAAAGCGAACATCACTCGCTAGCAAAATCCGAAAGTGTACTCTATCATAAAAACCGTTCTCCATCGTAAAAGCGGCTATCGCCCCACAGTAAAACTTGAAAGCGTACTCCGTTATAAAAGTGAGCGTTGAAAAGCCAGAACACAAACGCGGATGCAACGATGAAATTTAACAAACAGAAAAAACAAAACTTAGTAGAAACTTATCTAACCATAATGAAATACCTAAAGATAGAGGGTTAAAATTAAAAAAAACAAAGTTTACTATTCATCAAAACTTTCTATTCATATATATGTAATGAATGAATACAAAGCGGTTGTCACCCGCAGTAAAATCTTAAAGTGTACTCCGTTATAAAAGTAAACGTTGAAAAGCCATAACACAAACGTGGATGCAATGATGAAACTTAACAAACAACAAAATCAAAACTTAGAAGAAACTTATCTAACCAAAATGAAATTACCTAAAGATAGAAGGTTAAAATAAAATAAAAACAAAAGTTTACTATTCATCAAAACTTTATATATATATATATATATATATATATATATATATATATATATATATATATATATATATATATATATATATATATATATAATATAATATAATGAATGAAAATTTTATATTAATAATACTTTTGAATTTATGCCATTTAATAATGTTAACTTTTATAAATTAATGGAAAAAATATGTTAACTAATATTCTTTTTGAATTTGAATTTTAGAATCGACATATATAAATGGTTAAGTTTAATTTAAATGTTGTAAAGATTCAAATGTTCAATCATTTTTTTCATTTATTTTCTTAATTTATCTATACTATTAATTTTTTATTTTCAGATGTAACCGAATAATTAGAATTATATGTGTTTTTTTAACGATGTAAACTATTCAACTCAAGCTTTTATAAACAGCTTTTCTCAAAAATTATATTCAACGGTAATATTGGTATTTTCATATTTTTCTCTAAACTTAAGATTCTTTTCAAGTTTAAAATAATACAATTTCAATTTGTTGTAAGTTTTGCAATAGCCATGAACAAGAGTTAAGGAAAATGACCACTGAGCTCGTATTGTATTTGAAATAATCAAGTTTTTAAACAAAGTAAGCTATATGTTGCATTGTCTAGGGTTAAAAGTAAAAATTAGTTATGTATAAATATGTAAATGTTACAAATAAAACAATAATTGTTATATGCAAAGAAGCATTTGGAAATTTAAGACAATATTGTTGTAATTTTTCATTTTCAACTGTTAAATGTAACGATATGAATTACATTAATTATAAGTTTTTATAATTTTTTTAATCTAAACTAGTTCTATTATTATGGACAATTTGATTTTCAAATCTTGAATAAGCCAATTCCAACTCGATCTTCACTGCTTGAGAACACGGTTTTAGATAACATTAGTTTCGAACCATAATCACCCTAAATATTAGTGGTGCCCCGTCCATGAACTGAACTTCCTTATAATACACTTCTAAATAATGATTTTACATACTCAAGAACTAGTTGAAAAAAGTTATGCTTCGGTGGTTGTTATAGTCAATCGCTAAATTGCACATTCACAAAACCAATACCGCGTATTTTGAATGGAAAATATTGACATTTAACTATTTTACAATATATTAACTATAATCTTAGGGGCAAAGTTATTAGTTATTCCACTTTATCATGTGAAAAAGATAAATACTTACATGATAATCTCAACTCGTAAATGAGATGATAATTATGACTTATTGTTAATCTTTCTTTTATGATAATTTTCCCTGCCTTTATACAATAATATTTACCTAAATGTACCTTGCGTTTTAAACTTTATCTGTTGTACACAACTATAAATATTCGATAATCGATATATATTATACTACATTAGAATAACAATTTTCTACAGTATTAATATATTAATATACCCGAAAGTGAGTAGAATTAACTCATTTCATGTTGTGAGGATTGAACAGCCAGATTTTCTTTTATTTTTGGTTATCTAAATCTAAATTCAGATCTAAAAACATATGTTTCGAAAGAAAACAATTTAGGAGGGGACTACAATGTTTTGTGAATTATATAAGTAGTGGTTGACTTTTAAATAAGAAGACAAAGATGATGGTTTAGGTGTCAATAATAGGCCGATGTCGAAGTTGTATGCATGTAAGAGACAAACAAATCCACGGGAAATGGGCCAAAGAAAGGATAAAGCCAATTTAGCAAGTAATGGTTACTGTTCCCTACCATCGATGGTGTCTTAGGTGTTATTCCAAAGTCAACCCACACAATTTCCCCATCTCTTTTATCAATAGACACCATGTATTTACCTTCGAAAATTATGAAATAAAGTAGTTATTGTAATCTGAGACAAGTTTTATATTTGTAGTTTTACAATACGTGTAAAACATTTAGGAATAATACTTCATTTAATTGTATCGTCATCCTTTGAAAGTACCATATATATTTATTTGTGTCACTTTTTATTTTATCTTTTTTCACATACTATTTTTTACGTGTCTAGTGAATGTTCATATACTTGTTAATTTTATTATTTTCACTAAATATAAGCATATTTTGTCACTAAATAAAATAGTCATGGAAGCGTATAAAACAAGAGTATGAATTAAAGCAAATATCATTTCTAGCTAAGTTTATACATCTAGTTTCTTCTAACAAAAGGTGCCCTTAGCTTTTTTTTTTAATGACGACAAGAACCCATTACTAAAACTGACAAGAACCATCAATACATTGCTAACTCATGGGGTTATAAACTGTAACTTGCATATGGTTGAAAACTAGTTAAAAAGTAAGATTTAAATGTGAGGTCTTTACTAAAGAAGAACTAACTGCTTGTCACTACACAACCCTTTGAAGGTTTACTTTTCGTAAGGTTCATTCGATCGTTGAATTTCAAATTACTTTTTATAGACATAAAACGGATGTGTGTGCGTGTGTTCAAAAAGAAGAAATAAATTAATCTGGTTTTATTATAATCAAATAAATACAATACCAAACAAGTTTAAGTCGTTTAAGCTTGAACCATTCAAGGTTAGTTCCCCTTGGGTGGCCTATTAATGTTCTCACCAAGAACTTTTTAAACACACATTCTCCTAATCACATAAACACACATATTGAGTACAAGACTAAAACTCCTATTTATACAAACTAGGCTATATGCAAAACTTCTAGAAGTTTTCGCTTAATGCAAGATTTCACAAGGTCTTCAATTTGTCTTGAAGTTCTCGCTCACTCCAAGTTTCCTCCTAATTTGGAGTTCTCACATACCTTGGAGTTTCGTTTGATTTAGATTTTTGTTTCTTACTTGATATTATAATTCATACAAGCCAAGACCTTACCATTTTTCATTAAATTATGATATCAAGCTAATTTAACTTTAGTTACATATCTTCATGCATTATCAAATTCTCGAATATATTTCACTTTAGTATTCCCTCTCTACTGTAACCTCCTTCTAATATATAAATTTAATGAATATTTCTTCTGAGTCAAATATAATCGGTGCTATCTTAATCATCCAACACTTATGTTGTATTAGGTGTATGATAGAAATATTTAACTTCCACTAATCAATTTTCGTACAATCTGATTCTTCCGTCTGATAACAAATTCTATGAAATCAAATCAAACTATTTGAAGTTTTTTCCCCTATTAAAGATACGATAAACCCATATTTACAGAGTCAAAACCCCTAAATTATCTGGGTATTTTCCCCATATGTAAGATATGATATACCCATATTCTCAAAGTCTGAACATCGGAAAACCTTGATTCTTCACTTAATACAATCTATTTGCTAACTATTACCATCTTAAGATAAGATAAGCCCACATTGTCCGGTTTCAATTCACGAACGAGCTGAATCAAATGTTGCGAACTTAGAATTTGAATGTGATCAAACATGACAAAAGCCCTTTTCAAACTCCAAAGTATTTTGCCATAGAGGCAAAAAAATTTAAAATTTTAAATGTTTTTAGTAAAGTTTTCACTTCTATGAATAGTTTTCGCACACATTCTATGCGAAAACTATTTTTGTCCTTTCAATGTCCAAAACATAGTATAGCTTCTCGAAAAGCCATGCAAAAACTATAAAGTTCCGCAAATGACGGCTATCTTTGCAATGTTTTCGCAAAATACAATTATATTTGTGAAAACTTCATGTAGTTTGATTTTTCAATTTTGATTACTGTTGTAGTCTCTTTCACCATTCAAACATGAAGAACTTGAGCTTAAAGGTGCTGATCATCAATTGAACAAATATTAAATCTAATTACATCGGTTTTTACCTTTAGTTTCACTAATTTTTCCTTTGAAACCGAACCAACTCAACCCAAGCCTTCTTTTCTTTAATCTTTTCTTGTTTAGTGTTTTAAAATAATGATTGCGGTATAAAAATTCGTGTATCAAGAGCGATATATTGCTCTGATACCATTTGTAATGTCTATTCGATCGTTGAATTTTGAATTACTTTTGATAAACATAAGAGCATTTGCAGTGGATTCTTTATAAATCTGTGAGTATGTTTTCTTATTATAGAGAATGGTTGTAAATGGTTGTGAGTGAAGGAGAGAGAAAATTAATTGCTCATTTGTATATTTGGAGACTCACTGTTCAGTTCCTATAAATATTTTAATATTTTGAAAATATTTGTGAGTGAAGTAGAAAAAAATATAATGTTAAAGGTATATAAAAATATTATTTAATTGAAAAGTAAAAAGAAAAAGTAGTAAATTTTAGTATAGTTATATGAATAGAGATAAATGATTCACTATGAATGCTGTAAGACAAATGTGTGTGTATGTTTTCGACAACAAGAAATAACTCAATCAGATGTTTATTAACATCGAATATTATAATACCAAAAAAGTTTACATCAAGAGGCTCAAATCATGACTGAAGTCCCCACGAAGGGATATATCACAGAAGTTGGTTTTTATTTTGACATGAAAAGCACAGAAAAACAGACAGTTTGACATTCCTTATTAAAAATAAAAAAATAAAGGATAGGATTTCTTGTAGGCTCCTTCTTTACTATTAGAAAAATATTTTAAGTTCGATCCACCCAAAGTAAGCTCTATTTGGGTGGCCTATTAGTGTTCTTACCTATAACACTCTCCCTGGACACACTCTCTCCTAATCAACTGCACACAAACATACTGAATTACAATACAAAAACTCATATTTAAACAAATTGGACTTTTGCATAATGCAGGATTTCTCAAGGTCTTCGATTTGTCTTGAAGTTCTCCCTTCTTTACGTTTTCGCCTAAATGTGAGTTCTTGCATTCCTTGAAGTTTTCATTTGATTTGGATTTTCAGTTTTCATTTGATATTGTAATCATTACAAGCCACGATCATACGTTATTTTTTTTAGTTTCAAACGAACAATTATGCAAATTACTTGGCTCATGAAATCAAGAAATGTACCAACTAATGAAAAAAAAATACCAACAAGTTTGATCTAACCGTACACAAGATCATGTGTTTAACGTAACCTATAAACTAAATAGATTAGGGTGACGAGGATAAAAAAGTAGGTCAAAATACGATTATCACTACAAATCAAAGACCTTTATAGAATAAAGATCTATTCTTAGGAAAATGCAGGAACAATTCTAATTAATCCGCCAAATGTTTCATGGGGAACAAGTGTGGGTAAAGACATACAGATGAATCAACGAATCATTCTGTTGGTGGTACGGTGGAACCTATAGCTCGTTCACATACCGGTATTATTGGCAATTTATATTCATAATATCCCTAATAATTTAGCGACAAATTAATGGATATTATGATAGATTAGCGGAAAACTTTCACTGCCATATTGCTGTGGCAATATGACCATTAATTCTAACAAAGTATCCCCACCACAACAATATATAATGCTATTCAAAATAATATTTGGTACGTTTAGTTCTATACGTGATATATTAAAAACTACCATCAATATGAAGTCAAAAACGAACTATGGGAAATCAAAGAGTCGTGTGAGTATATATAATAAACATTCTGTCGTACTGAGTGATGGATATCCGTCAGTAGGAGTCCCCAAGAACACCTAAAAAATCTTCCAAGCAGATCTTATCCCAAATGTTATCTTCAACACCTATAACGAATCATCGAAAATTTGCCCCGATCAAAATGGGTGAAAGCCTAGAAGGAAATCTTATCGAAAATCTAAATCTTACAATCCATTAATAATCCATAATTCATTACCAACAGATTACTAGAACTTAAAGAATATTATAGTGTAAACATATTGGTAAAAAAATTGTTGCAAACAAAGTGACTTGCTTTGGTGATTTTGATCTACAAATACTATATTATACCCTTCCTCATAAATGTTTCATGTCGCGACGAACAGTTTACATCGTCATATCATACATACATCTAGATAAGCATTCACATGCTACATGCATGTAACTACAACATGCACATGATCCAATACTGACCTTTCATGATCATGAATAGAATGCTGGAGTTTTGCCATGAGAATTGACCCCATTGACAATAAAAGTCAACCTATCATTGCTATGTAAATCAAAGGCCAACTCCACAACATTACAAAATCCTCATTCATCTGCCCCACTCATTTTTTTTTTCTATTTAGCAACCACTCTCATTCTATACACTTCTACCTTACCTTACCCTACCCACTTTATAAGCTTACAACCACCCCTTTACAATCAATTTTGTGTACTTAAAGCTAGCTTGCGATGGAGGAATCAGAGGCATTCGGTTTATCGCAAGTGTATGAAGATCTACTGAAAGAGCTTCTCCACGAAAACTCGCCATTGCTTTTGCAGCCTCAAGAAAGCACTACCGATTCATTCGACAGTAACTGCCTTAATAACCTCATTTCAAACTTATACTCCGGCCCAACGATATCGGATATTGAAACCGCGTTATTGGCTTCCAGTCACACTAATAATACTCAGGATTTTTCAGCATTAGCCAGGTTTTGTAACTTTACAATCACTGTTTTCTTTCTAATATCTGCATCCAATTCTAGTTTTTCATGTGTTTCTCTCCATAAACAAGGTTTGGAAGCTAACATGCAAAGGGTTTTCTTTTGGCAGTATTTACACACTTCATGTTTCTTGAAAACCTATGATTGAAAATTATGTTGAACTTTGAACTTCATGTTGCTTGATGTTACATAATGAGTGGGTGTATACTATAACTGAATGGATATAGTTATATTATATGGCTTGACTTTGTGTATGTATGTATATTATATATATAGTTATAAGGCCTAATTAACAAATGGCCTATGCATGTTGTGCAGGATTTCAGATATGGAGAGAGGAGTAAGTAGGGTTGAGAACAAGTATATACTGAAAATAAAAAGCAGTGGGAATGTATTGGAAGATGATGGTTACAAATGGAGAAAGTATGGTCAGAAGTCTATTAAGAACAGCGCCAACCCCAGGTAACTAACTAACCACATATACATAATTTTTTTAATTAAATTAATTTGTAGTTTGTTTAGGGTTTTAAAACTACTCAACTAAAGAAAAAATAATAAAAATAACCCTTTTGATCAAGTGGTATAAATACTTAAATAGTTTTTGACTTCTTGAAAAATAGTTGAGATTCAATCTGTTGAGGGACTTTTCATATCATGTTTAATATACCCTAATTTTAAGCAGAAATTGTTAAACTTTATTTACACTAATTAATTAATATATATTGATTAAAATGTATACAAAAGAGGTTTTTTTTAATAGATCTGTCTTTTCTTTATATAATCATTTTTTTCATTCATTATGTTACAATTGTTATATACATGGTTCTCATAAATTTTTATTAGATTGGTTCTGTATAAAACACACTAGTAATCCATTTAAAACCCAAAAATTCAACTTTAAATTTGTTTTCAAAATTCTTTGCGTATAATTTGTTACGAGATTTGGCAAAAATGGTCGTATTCACATCTAAAGTTACTAAAACTTTACTAAATAAGTTTTTCTGTATTTATGTAAAATAAATAAAATGAGTAAAAGTTTTGTTACTTTTTTTTCAATTTACTGACCCGTTCCAAAACGGTAAAGATGCATTAGCGTCATCTTCTTAATTATTTTAATAAATTCCGTAATTAAAGCATCATGATATCAACAAATACTTTTCTTTTATCCATGCAGAAACTATTATAAGTGTACCAACCCACGTTGTGGTGCTAAAAAACAAGTGGAGCGATCGAATGATGACCCGGACACATTAATCATCACTTATGAAGGTCTTCACCTTCATTACATGTACCCTTATTTCATATTTGGCCAATCCGATAATCCCGACCCGCCTACTAAGAAGTTTAGAAAGTACAACATCGAAGCAGCGACAGATCAAAGTCGAACAACCAAAAACTCGGAGAAAAGCACAAGACATGATACTCTTGATCACCCTGCATCAACCATATTAACCGACCATGAACCTCAAGTAGAATTAACTTCTCAAGGGTTGCTTGAAGATATGGTGCCATTACTTGTACGAAACCCTATCAACTCATTCAAATCTTGTTCTTCGCCATCTCATCCTTCACCGACTGATTCGCCTACGTGTTCATGGTCTCCCAACTTTTGATGGTTACTTGATTGTGTACGTGTGACAGATGACACATCACATCATGTATCCATTTAATTGGGTTATGTTTCAATTTAAAATGTTTATTTCATTGCCAAATATTGTAATTGTACTCATATTAGATAAATGTACGGGGTCTATACGTGTTGTAACTTGAAAGGTTGTACTCTATAAACACTATTATTTACTTAAATCGTTTTTAAATATTATTACAAGATTGTTAACATGGGTGTCACACGAGCACAAGAAAATTTCCCTCTGATTTGCCTTCGTGAAAGCCTTCATGTTAGCTTTCTCGTCCATTGCATCGACTCTAGCATGAGACTACTTTTAGACTATGTAAGAAAATATGGTATCAATAGCTCTTGTTCTTCTCACTAATCGATGGAGGATAAATACATGTTGTTTAATCCTACGAATGTGGGAAAGCTAAAAAACAAAACAAACTCAAAGGATAAACACAATACAAGAAAAAGAGTCTATGACGACTAGACCTATAGCGACGACATGATGTTGTCGCTATAGGTTACCCTATTGCGACGACATGTCGTCGCCATAGGGTCAGTTTGGATCTTGGCTGCTGTCAACCTATGGCGACGACAAGTTGTTGCCTTAGATGCAACCTATCGCGATGACATAAAAGTCCTCGCCAAGTGTTGTCGTCATAGGTCATTTTATTTTAATTTTGATTTATTTTAAATCATACAAAAAAATTAAAAAAATAGTGTGCACCTTATGACGACGACATGTCGTCGCTATAGGTAAAAAACCATTTTTTTTCATTTTTTCCTCTAAATAACTTGGAGGGAAATATGCCGGCCTTTTATGAAACATCTATGGCGACGACACGTCGCCGCCATAGGTGTTAAATAATTTTTTTGTATGATTTAAAATAAATCAAAATTAATTTTTTTCCTCTAATAAGGTGTTAAATTTTTTAAGAATTTAATATTAATAAAAATAACAATTATAATTATTAATATCATTATTAATAATAATTTATGTACATATCATTGTTATTTTTATAATATTATTATAATTATAAGTCATAATAATAATATTAACAAATATTTTATTTATTAATTATAATTATAAATATTTGTGTTAGTTAGGATCAAATATGTTCCGTATGATAGTTAGTTTTGATTACATGCGTTAAAGGTTAACTCCAATTATGATTATCGATGTTAAATTATACACATTGATAGTACTTTATGAGAATATTATGTTTATTAACTGTACGTTAAGTTTCTTTATATTTAATTATTAGCAATGAATATCAAACAATATTAAATATGTTTGGTTACAATGGTTAGCATCAATTACATTCATCATATGTTAGTTATGATCTAATTATGATCATTTGTATTTAATTATATACTATGATGATAATTTACAAGAAATTATTCTTATTAACAGCAAGTTAAGTTTGTTTTTACTTAATTATTATTAGTGAGAGTCAAACAATGTTAAATATATCCGATTACGATGGTTAGGGTGATTACATATGTTAAAGTTTACCTATGATCCAGTTATAAAGATCATTATTGAATTATACACGTTAATGTAAATTAAGTTTGTTTATGTTCAATTATCATCAATGAGTGCGCTCTTATGACGATTAGGGTTGATTACATATGTCAAAAGTTAGCTTCGATCAAATTACAATTGTCGCCATAGATTGGATTATTAATATTATTATTTTTAATATAACAATTATAACAATAATAATATAATAGTAGTAATAATAATAATAATAACAATAATAAATAATACTGATAATAATAATAATAATAATATAATAATATTAATAATAACACTAATAATAATAATACTACTACTAAAATAATAATAATAATAATAATAATAATAATAATAATAATAATATATAATAATAATAATAATAATATAATAATAATAATAATAATAATAATAATAATAATAATATATATAATAAGAATATAATAACGTATCCTATGGCGACGACATGTCGTCACCATAGGTTTTCATATCCCGTGCATGATCCCCGCCTAATTATTAGCCAAAAAAAATGAAATTGTCCTATCGTTACGACATGTCATCGCGGTAGGATCCAGAGAGATATAAACCACACATCGTATTCTGTCCTATCCACACTTCGTCTCTTTCACCCAAAAACCCAAAATTGAACCTCTCCACCACCATTCCAAGCCACCACAACCTCTCCCATCACCTACCCACCTCCAAATCGCACCACCGCCTTCATCCGGGTGTCGACCACCACCTTGACCAGCAGGTCCACCGTCGTCAAACGACCATCACCACCGTCTAATCGCCCACCACCGCCGCCAAATCAGCCCCCAACCACGACGTGTTAGGGTTCCAGCCACCATCATTGTTAAAATTTGAAGGTTAGTATATATGTTTTTTCTAAAGTAGTTAACATTTTCATTTGATGATGTTGTTGGTTGTTAGATTTATATGATAAAAGTTTAATTATATTATTTTGGTAGAATGTAGTTGTAGGTTGTTAGATTTATATGATATAAAGTATGATTGGATTGTTTTGGTTGAATGATAATGTTATAGGTTAAGATATAAAGTTTAATTGAATTGTTGTGGTTGATGATAATGTTATAGTTTAAGATATAATGTTAAAGGATTATATGTATAATGCTTAATTGTTTTGTTTTGATAGAATGATGATAATGTTGAAAGTTATTACACTGATAAGATATAATGTTTAGTTGTATTATTTTGATAGAATGTAGTTGTAGGTTGTTAGATTTATATGATATTAAGTATAATTGGATTTTTTTGGTTGAATGATAATGTTATAGGTTAAGATATAAAGTATAATTGAATTGTTTTGATTGAATGATAATATTATAGTTTATGATATAATGTTACAGAATTATAATGTATAATGTTTAATTGTTTTGATAAAATGATAATGTTGAAAGTTGTTATAATGATAAGATATAATGTTTAATGTTCAATATTGTTATAATGATAAGTTACTATTTATGTGCGTGTATTTATGTTTATTTCATGTTCATGTTTATGTACGTGTATGAAACTGTAAGGAACATCTGAATATTAAAGGCTGATGCAACCAAAGGATACCAAAACAACCAAGTCTTCCGGCATGCACTAAGGAATAAAGATGAACTAGCTTCGAAAGTTTTACACTCACAAATAAATCTAAGTGTAAAATCTTCCGAAGCCAACAGTTCAGAAGAAGTTACTTCGGAAGTTTCACACTTATCATAAAATTATTACAAGTGTAAAATCTTCCGAAGCCAAAGACTCATTTCTTCCAAAGCCAAAGATGAAGTCTTTTGAAGCTTCAAAAGACAAAGTTTTCCGAAGCCATTTTGTTGTGAAGATAGATTTCTTCCGAAGACAGAGAAAAGATGTTTTCTCTGATTTACTTTTTGATAAAGCTGATGTACTTTCCGCTGCTGCTCTGAAGACTCACCTGCTAACATTAGTTGGTAAACTTCCATACTTTATCAAACAGTAGAAAAAGTCTTTGACTGTAACTTCCCACTTTTGTTCCTGTAGACTTGTCTGTATTAGATTAAGTCAGTGAGCTATGGCATGTCATAGTCACTAGTCAAAAGGCAATCTGCCTTTTGACTGTAGATTGATCTTGTTGTCCAGATTAGTCAAAATTCCAACTGTCTTTTGCATATTGACGGCTATAGGTTGTAGTATAAATAGTCTCCGGTTCTTGTAATTTAATATACTTGCAAATACTTGTAATAGAACTAGAGAATCAATATACAACTTCCTTGAAAACTTAATCTTGTGTTCTTGTGACTTTGTTCTTGTTCTTATAGTTTTGTCTCTTTAATATTACTTATGTAGTGGTTAAGTGATTTAAGATCACTCCTCTTGTGAAGCTAATTGAACTCTTAAGTACCCTTACCGGTCCTGTAATTGGTATCAGAGCATTCCAGGCTCTTGATTGTAAGATCTCACCATCTTAAATCCTCTTAGTTTCACACTTCACTTAACTTTTCAAATGGCAGCTATCTCAAAGGCTGATATGGAAACTGGAACTATGATAAAGTCCCCACTGATCACTCCTGAAGATTTTGATACTTGGTGCCAAAGAATGGAAGGCTTCATCAAGTCTCAAGATTCCAGGATGTGGGAGTCTGTAGTCAATGGACCTTATGTACCATGCACCACTTCAGCTGCTGGTGGTGGTAAGATACCAAAGAAGGGGATGCACTGATCAGAAAGCTATGACAGCCCTTCAAACTGCTCTTCCTAACTCCATCTACAGAGGTTTCAAGAAGTGCAAGACCGCCAAACAGCTATGGGATGCACTGAAGCTGATGTATGAGGGGTCCAATGAAGCCATAGAAAACAAAAGGACCTCTTGAAGCAGTAGTTTGAAAATTTCACCTTCAAGACAGGTGAAACCATGACTCAACAATACTTCAGGTATGTTGAGATTATGGATACTCTTGCTGATGTTGGAGTAACCATTGAGAATAGAGATATTGTTAGGAAGTTCATGTCCTCTCTTCCCAGACAATGGGCACACTACTGTGTGGTCATTAAAAGGACTAAAAACCTCAAGTTTCTTACTCTCACTGAGTTATATTGAATACTCAGTGGATACTAGATGGAGATAAACATGCAAAATTCATCTGGTAACTCCAACACTCATTAGAGTTCAGCCCTTCATGTGGTTGAAAGGGATGGCAGAGAACCACAGCACTATCTCATCTGCTACCCTGACAAATCACAAAAGGGTCCTTTCATCACCTTTCCAGAGACACCAAGGGAAGGCTACATCCCTGGAAGCCCATTCTAGGAGACATGTTCTTCATAAGCTTTTATGTCTTCTGATGAAAGTTCAGGAAACTTTCTCTTCACCTTTGAAAACCTGGACTGTATCCATCCAAATGATCTGGAATATATGAAATAGTCCAGCAGATGGGTCTACTCACTAGTAGAGCCTAGAAGTTCTACAAGAGGACTGGGAGAAGGTTTCCAGCAATGCAGTCAGTGGAAAGTTTGGGCTAGAC
Source organism: Flaveria sonorensis (assembly GCA_025506505.1). NCBI lineage: Eukaryota > Viridiplantae > Streptophyta > Magnoliopsida > Asterales > Asteraceae > Flaveria > Flaveria sonorensis. The sequence goes on along the minus strand of CM046440.1, from coordinate 53,045,770 downwards.
AAAAGCAATGTAAAGTGTTATAACTGTAACCAAATGGGACACTTTGCCAGGGAGTGCAAGGCACCAAAGTCAAATGGAGGCCAAGCACAATCCAGGCCAAACTACACTGAGGGAGCTCACCAGAATGAGAAGCCAAGACAGCAAGCTGCAGTTGTTGTTGAAGAAGGAGGCTTTGACTGGAGCTTTCAGGTTGAGGATGCTTCTCCAAACCAAGCACTAATGGCAGATCATGATGAAGCCAAGGTATTGGAACATCTTTGTACTCCTGAATGCATTGCTAAAGTTAATAGATACAGGTCCTATAACTTAAGATGAGATCTGATCTTGAGTCCTTAAATATCTTAAAAGCTGACTTTAAAAGAGCTGAAAATGATTATAAACTTAAGATAGAAGATCTAGAGAAAACCATTTCAACTCTTAAGCACGAGCATACAAACTACAAGACTCAAATCAAAGTTCTCATCACAAAGTTAACTGAATGCCAGGTTGAGCTTGTGATCAGCAAAGCCAGGGCAGGAAAATATGTTCTTGAAGAAGAGACCTTCAAGAACATATATCCTCATTCTTACATGCAAAAGTTTATTATCAGAATAAGCAGTGACTGGGATTTACTGAGATAGCTCCTCCACACACTCTATTGTCTGTAAGATCTCCAAGGTGTGGAACTTATGAAGATGAGCTTCCCCTTATAGACCCCATTATTGAAGAGGATGAAGAGGAGATAGTGGAGGATGACTCAGAGAAGAGTGAAGAAGGTCATCCTAAGAAGGGTCACTATTCTCCTGAGGAGAGGAAAGTGGCTGGAATGATCAAACTCAGTCTTGCTCTTAAAAGAATACTCTCAGAAAGAAGGAAGTCAACTGTGTCATGTATGGTAGTACTTCTCATATGGCTAAGGATTGCAAGTACAATCCCAAAAGTACCATCCACATGACCAAGAAGAACATTTCTGAGAAGAAGAAGGAACCAATAGCTTCGAAAGGAAAATTTGTTTCCTTCGGAAGCTCCAAAATGAAGAAGAAGACAAGTGAAAAATTGCCTTCGGAAGAAAAGTTGGTCTCGAAAGAAAGGAATGCTTCCGAAGTACTGAAGCTTGCAGCAGTGAAAGCTAGATCTTCCGAAGGTCTAGTCTCCAAGACTTCCAAAGTTGTCAAAACTTCTGAAGCCTTGAAGGTCAGGCCCAATATTCCAAAGGTGGTGTGGAAGATGAAGGAAGACCATGTGACTAAAAGTTCTTCATCAACAACAGCAAATGACCCTCAAAGCTAGAATATAGGATCTCTTACTGTTGCATTGTCTTCAACTTATTTTAATAAGCCCAAGACCAATAAGGCTTGGGTTTCCAAGTGTAACTAACCACTTCTTTTTGTGCAGGAACAACTAAGGACTAAGGAAAATGTATGGATCATTGATAGTGGCTGTTCCAGGCACATGACTGGCAATGGTTCTTTGCTTCAAATTTTGAGAAAATTGATGGAGGACCAGTTGCTTTTGGAGGAGATGCTGGTGGTTACATCACAGGAAGGGTATGGTCACAAATGGTAAGCTCACCATTAAGAAGGTAAATTTTGTTAAGGAGCCTGGATACAATCTACTGAGTGTATCTCAATTTTGTGATCAGAAACATAACATGCTCTTTATTGAGCATGAGTGTATTGTTCTCAAGCCTGGGGTGGTCATTCCTCAAGAGCATATCCTGCTCAAAGGAAAGGGAACATGTACAAGATGGACTAGCAGAAAACATCTCCCTCAGGAGAGGTTTCTTGCTTTCTATCTAAAACAAATAGTGATGAGTCATTCCTTTGGCATAAAAGAATATGCCATGTAAACTTTAAGAACATGAATAAATTGATTAAGAATGATTTGGTAACTGGAATGCTAAAAAAGAGTTTACAAGTGATGACCACTGTGTTGCATGCCTGAAAGGGAAGCAACACAAAGTGTCTCACAAACCAAAGAAAATGAATTCCATCACCACTCCCCTACACCTATTACATATGGACTTGTTTTGCCCCATTAGTGTAATGAGTTTAGGAAGGACCTCTTACTGTTTAGTGATCACAGATGATTTCACAAGATTCACTTGGGTCTTTTTCCTTAGAACTAAGGATGAGACCCCTGAGCTCTTGAAGAATTTCATTCTGAAAATTAAGAATCAATCTGTTCACAAGGTCAAAACCATAAGATGTGATCAGGAACATAATTTAAGAACTAAATCCTTGATACATTTTGTGATGAAAAGGGTATTACAAGACAATATAGTGCTCCCAGGACTCCTCAGCAAAATGGTGTTGCTAAGAGGAGAAACATGACACTTATTGAAGCTGCAAGAACCATGCTGTCTGACTCTAAACTGCTCATCACCTTCTGGGCAGAGGCTATTAACACAGCCTGCTATATACAGAATATAGTTTTAGTGGTTAAGACTCATGGTAAGACTCCTTATGAGCTGTGGCATAAAAGGAGACCATTTATTGGTTTTCTCTTGAATACCAAAGATCAAGTAGCCAAATTTAATGAGAAGTCAGATGATGGACACTTATTGGATACCCTTCCAAAGCTAATGCTTATAGAGTATACAATCTCAGAACTAGAGTAGTTGAGAAGTCAGCCAATGTGACCTTCAATGAGCACACTCCAAGTGTGAAAGGTTCTGGTCCAGACTGGCTATTTGATCTTGACTTAGTTACCAACTGTTTTAACAAGTCTTGTGAGAATGTTTCAGGATCTACAAATAATATATCAACAGGAGATTCTGACCCAAGATTTGAGCTGAGAAGACCAAGCAAGATTATGACTTCAGATCCATTGGTGATTAACCCTACAAATGAAGATCCTATCAGCACAAACTTGACAAATTCAGTTGATACATCTGAGGTACCTTCAATTCCAGCTCAGAGGTTCAAAACTCAAGAGAAGGAACTTCAAATGCAAGAGGAAATAGAGGTGGTGATAGTGATCAAAATTTCTTGATGCTGATAACCACTCCATAGAGGACAACATAAATGATGTCACACATTCATTAGATCAAGTCTTACTTGATAAATGTGTTGATGTGGTGGGTGACACTCCATTGCCAGATCTAAATTTCTCCAATCTAGATCTATCTAACCAACTTGCAGTGATCCCTCAACTAAGGATCCACAAGTCACACCCCACCACAAACATCATTGGAAATGTTGATACTGGGGTGAGAACAAGAGGACAAACCCATGATCAAAATATTTGTCTGCACTCTTGTTTCTTGTCCTAGATTGAGCCAAAGAAGGTTGATGAGGCTCTGAAGGATGGAAGCTGGGTTGAAGCTATGCAAGAAGAGTTACTTCAAATCAGAAGATAGAAGGTTTGGAACCTATGTCCTCTTCCTTAAGGAAGACTGTCATAGGAACCAAATGGGTTTTTAGGAACAAGTGGGATGATAGAGGAATTGTCATCAAGAACAAGGCTAGACTGGTTGTCTAGGGATACACACAAGAAGAAGGAATTGATTACACAAATGTCTTTGCTCCTGTAGCAAGACTTGAAGCTGTAAGAATATTCCTGGCCTATGCTACATCCAAGGATTTCAAGGTCTATCAGCTTGATGTAAAGTGTGCCTTCCTCTATAGGGTGATAGATGAAGAAGTTTATATCAAACAAGCACCTGGCTTTGTAGACCTAGATCATCCTGATTATGTCTGCAAGCTTGATAAAGCTCTATATGGACCACATCAAGCTCCAAGAAAGTGGTATGAGACACTATCAAAGTATCTTTGTCAACATGGATACAAAAGAGGTACTATTTATGGGACTCTCTTCATCAAAGAAACAGGAAATGACATAATGTTAGTTCAGATATATGTAGATGACATTATCTTTGGTTCAACTAATTCAAAGCTCTGCAAAGACTTTGAAATACTGATGAAGAATAGATTTGAAATGAGTGCCATGGGGGAACTCAATTTCTTTCTAGGAATTCAAGTGAAGCAGGTTGAAAATGGCATCTTCATTAGTCAGTCAAAATATGTACAAGACATACTTACAAGATTCAAGATGACTGATTGTAAGGTTGCAAAGACACCCATAGCCAGAAACCATTCCCTTGGTCTGATCTTGAGGGGGGTGTGTTGATGAACATCTCTACAGGGCTATGATTGGGTCTCTTATGTACCTTACTACTAGTCGGCCTGATATCATTTTTCCACATGTATAGGTGCAAGATATCAAGCCAACCCCAAGATGTCACACCTAGTTACTATCAATAGAATTCTCAGATACCTCAAAGGTGCCCCTAAACTTGGCCTTTGGTATCCAAAGAATTCAGACTTTAATCTGTATGCTTATACAGATAGTGACTATGGTGGCTGCAACATGACTGCAACGTCTACATCTGGGGGATGCTAATTCTTTGGTGGAAGGATAGTCTCTTGGCAATGCAAGAAGCAATCTGTGTGTTTGCATCAACTGCTGAAGCTGAATACATTGCTGCTGTAAGCTGCTATGCTCAAGTGCTATGGATTCAGAATCAGATGCTAGACTATGGGTTTAATTTCAAGGAGACTCCTATTTATATAGACAACAACAGTGCCATTTCTATTATAGAGAATCATGTGCAGCACTCAAGGACCAAGCACATCAACATCAGGTATCATCTGATTAGAGATAATTTGAAAAAGGATTAATCAAACTAATCAAAGTTAACACAAATAAATAATATGCTGATCTGTTCACCAAAGCCTTTGATGAACAGAGATTTAAATATCTTATATCAGCTATTGGGATGATTAACTTTGAATAGATTTTCTTTAAACACTTAATCAACCTTATTTCTTAAAGCTGTGTGTCCTAAGTTGTCTATTAGATCACCTTCATAAGCCCAGTTCTCTTTGGAAGTAAATTAAAATTTCAAATGATATTCCTTAGATTTGTGAAAATTTATTATTTTGTCTCGACAGAACTCAAATTGCCTTCGGAAGAAATTTATGTCTTTAAATGATTTAACTACTTATCAGAGTTTACCTTCGGAAGAAATTCTTGGAATATCTTCTGAAGCTTAAATATGCTTATAAGCACTTAAATGCATTCAAAGAACAAATGTCTTCCGAACGCAATTAAGTCTCAGAAGATTTATTATCCAAGGATAATAATTTCTCAGACTTAGTTCTTCCGAAGGAAAATATACGTCGGAGAAATTTCTTTAAGTATATTTCTTCTGAACCAAATTTTCACAACTCTTTGAAATATCTTCCGAAGCAAAATTGCCTTCGAAAGCTTTGCCGAAAAGCTTCCGAAGCAAAAATACCTTCGGAAGATTTGCAACTTCCAAGAAAACTAACTCTTTGGGAACTTTTTCAGAAGTTGGACCCACTTGCGGATTTCAAAGTTTATCTTTTTGTCTTAACTTTGACTCAAATCCACAGCATATATCTTCTCAATGGTTCCACTTCATCTCTCTACTCTCACAAATCTTTAACCTAAATTCTCCTAAAATTCACCTTCTTCTTCATTTCTTCACTGAGAAGCTTCACCTAAATGGCCAACTTCGATCGTCGACCCAAACTTCTCCATGCACCTACACAGGCAACACATTCAAGTTGCCCTGTTGCACTCTAAGAAGAATCCAAGTTTCCCCGACGTGTGTAGGTACCTTTCTAAATCTCACTACCTCACCTACCTTACAATCGATCTTCCTCTCTATGATGATCAGTTGCTTGAATTCTGGTGGACCTATCAAGAGGTCACCATGGATGGGGAGAGGGCACTGGCTGCTACAATGCAGGGGAGGACTGTTTTCATCACTCCGGCCATCATAAACACTCATTTGCAGCTGGATGATGAAGCAGGTGAACTGTCCTTCCCAAAAGATGTTGTCAACCATTCCTTCCAGCAGATGGGCTATGAAGGTGACTTCACAGTCAAAACCTCAGGAAGGGGAAGGTCTCATCCCAGTGGAAATACCTCCTCATGTCATCATACACAGTATATCTAACAAACATGGGGGATGGGATCAAGTTCCAGAAGACCTCTCCTTTATAGTCCATGGGATGGTACAGGGAGTCAAGTTCAGGTACTCTCAATTTGTTTACACAAATTTGCTTGCTAACTTGGACTTCTTAGAGTATTACATGTTCCCTAGGTATGTTCAACACATTCTCAACTGTGAATTGGGCTCACAGTTGAGGGGGACAGGTAATATTCTTAAATTGGGAGAGATGAGGCCTGGCATTTTCAAAATCTTAAAGAAGCCAACTATTGGCTTCTCTGGGGTAGAAACAGCCCTTGTCCCAAAAATGTTTGAGCTCATTGCTTAGGGTGAAAACCTAGTAGCACCAGCTAGTGTTGATCCCACACCCTCCACCTCTCAACCACCTCAAACACAGCCTACCATCACCATCACCTACACTAGAAAGTGTAAACGAACCCCTGCACTTGCTACTGAGCATGTGCAGGCACATATATCACAACCCGTACAGGAGGAAGTGGAATCTCAAGCTCCCACTTCCCCTGAGGAGCAGACCACTCCCATCCTTGAAATGATCAGTGCTGAGCTTCCTCATGCTCAGCCTGATAAGCTCACAACCCCACAAACAGCCTTAAGCCATTGCTCTAAGTCTCAACACTCAAGTGATTAACCTTCTGGGGAAAGCTACCATCCCCAACCTCTAGATCTTAACCGACCCATCTCTAGCCTTGACTTTTACTCTGATAAAGATTTGGGCTTTAGTGAGTATCATGAATCTCTCTTTTCTTCCCACACTCTAGGAGAGATGAGTACTCCTACTTCTCCTACTTCTAGCCCACATCAGCAACCCCCTACTAGGTGGATCTTCCTGAACTTGTTCAGGAGACCATATGGAAGAGGCTCTCACTTTTGCAAGTGATTACATAACTAGGACCACAACCATGGCAACCCAGCCTATTGACACTTCTCTGGAAGTTCCCATGCGGCAAGGGAAATCCACTAACCAAGAACCATATGCTGGTGGTGAGGAAGAATACTTAGGTCTAATTCTCTCATCCCCTAATGATTCTTCATCTGAAGATGAGGGGAGTCTGAAACAAAGAGTGCAGCTACTGAAAAATACATGCACTTACATGGTTTCAAAGATAAGTCAATTGGAGTCTCAAGTGACTTTCTTGTTGAAAAGGGCCAATGACCAGCAACATGAGATCATCGATCTCAAGGGCCAGTTAGCTAAGAGACCTATGAAGACAACTCAACCAGGCCCACAAGAACCTGTGATTGTTATGGATCAATCTCCCAGCTCACCTATGCAAGAGGGTGATGCTACCGAAAAGGGGGAGGAAATCCTGACAGTCACAGAACCTGGGAGTTCTTCCCAAAGTGTGGACATAGAGGAATCACCACCCTCTCTTGCAGTTGTCCACACTCAGAAACCTCCTCAAGTCAGAGATCTAGACTTGCTTTTTCAAAATCTGTTTGAGGAGGGAATCCCAAGAGCAATATCTACCCCTTCTGAGAATCCAATCATAGGTTGGGGGTATGACAACAATAAAAGAGCTCTTGTAATCTCTAGAGCTCAGGGTCAACTAGAAATTTTCAACATTTCATACCTGAGGCTCTATGAGAGTACATATCTAGTGGATCTGCCACTTGTCAACCCTAGCAACAACAGACAAGCTGCCAGATTGGTTGACCGGATACAAGACAGGGTGCTAGAAGAATTCAAATGGAGATCATGATTATATAGATAGAGGCTAGTAGGTGAGGCCTTTGGTCAATTAGAAGTTGAGATGGACCCTAAGATTAACTTTGAAGAGAAATCCTTGACTAAAGGCCCAGAGGTTGAGTCTGTGAACCTTGAGACAGGATCTCCTTTTGCACCCTTTACCCTAAGTGAGGCACCAACTGGTGACGGTGCTTCACAACCTCTCTCTGGCTAGAGTTTGATAGCTGAATCAAGTAATGAAGGCCAAAGCTCTCTCCTCCTGAGTGACCAAGGCCTGTGGTTGATAAAGGAAAAAGGAAATTAACTCCTGAGGAGATAGAGGAGGAGAAGAGAGAGAGGAAGAGGAAGCTGAGAGGAGAGTGTTCAAGTGGTTCCCCAAGGTTCATGGAAGCTGCAATCTAGGCTGCCCCCAAGCCAAACACTCAAGAAGATGAATTGAGGGAAGCAAGGTTAAACTACCTGGGAACCAAAAACTACAATGTTTATGAACTCATCTCTCTCCCCTTAAAGAAACTGAATGAACTGGCTGACATTGAGTTGTCAAAAAGAGGAGAGAGGCAGAGGATGCAAAACTGCTCCTCAAACTCAAAGAACAAAGGAGGCTGAAAAGACTCTATAAAGATGCTCCTGTCTTTTCTCCAGTTCAAGAAAGTCCTGAGCTAGAGACTGTGATCACTGAATAACCTCAGGTAGTTAATGAAGAAGAAAGACTAAAGATGATCAACTACCTGAGTGCCACAGGTCTCTATCAGGCACCTATATTTCTTCCCTTATCTCATGAGTACATAAAGTTTGAATACAACAAGCAGCTGGAAGAACAAGCCAAAAGAGAAAGGAAAGCTGCAAAGAAGAGATTAAGGGAAGAAGCTGTAAAGTCAAGAGCCATCATCTTTAAAAGCCAAAAGAAGTCTGCTAACATACAAAGGATGATGAGCTTCTTGAAGCTGTATGGGTTCTCTGGAAGGAGGCTTGGTCCTATGTCTCTATCCATAATTAATAAGCATATGAGGGTGATCAAGCAGAAGATAAAGAAGGGAGAGCTGGTGGACTTGCATTCTCCACCAAGTCCAGCTCAACCTGAAGTTGAGGTGAAGGTTGAACCAACTAAGACAAGACGACCTAAACCTGGAGCTACATCTAAGCCAACTTCATCTTCTGACCCACAGCAGGGTCCTCCTCTCTCTCCTTCTAAACCTGTGAGAGAGGAGACCTACCCAACTGAGAGAGACTCAACATAACCAACTGGTACTCAAACCAGTCCTCTTAGTTGAAGAAATCAGGGAGGAGAAAAAGGATGGCCAAAAGAAGATCTGCTTCAAAGAAAAATAGAAGAAATGGGATGAGTCAAAGCATCCTGAGGAAGTGCATGAAGAGGTCTCTCACCAAACTCCAATTATAGTAGAGCCTCTTGCTGTTAGAAGACACATTCTTTCTTAGACTTATGCTGAATATCCAGACAGATGGTATGTCACAAGAGATCAGTGTGAACAGCATGTCTACTTCACAAATGACATGCTTGAACTTCCTCTGCATAATCTCTATGACATGAGAAGGTTCTATGTAAGCCTGAAGGATCCAGATCTAATGATGAAGAAAGGTCTGCTGAAGATCCTGATATGGACTATCAAAATCTGAAGAACTTATCTGTTTTGGTAGCATCAGCCTAGGGGGAGTTTGTAAGGAACATCTGAAGATTAAAGGCTGATGGAACCAAAGGATACCAAAACAACCAAGTCTTCCTGCATGCACTAAGGAACAAAGATGAACTAGCTTTGGAAGTTTTACACTCATAAATAAATCTAAGTGTAAAATCTTCCGAAGCCAAAGTTCAGAAGAAGTTTCTTTGGAAGTTTCACACTTATGATAAAATTATTACAAGAGTAAAATCTTCCGAAGCCAAAGACTCATTTCTTCCAAAGCCAAAGATGAGTCTTCCGAAGCTTCAAAGACAAAGTCTTCCGAAGCCATTTTGCTGTGAAGACAGATTTCTTCTGAAGACAGAGAAAAGATGCTTTCTCTGATTTACTTTTTGATAAAGCTGATGTACTTTCCGCGCTGCTCTGAAGACTCACTTGTTAACATTAGTTGGTGAAGCTTCCATACTTTATCAAATAGTAGAAAAGTCTTTGACTGTAACTTCCCACTTTTGTTCCTGTAGACTTATTTGTATTAGATTAAGTTAATGAGCTATGGCATGTCCTAGTCACTAGTCAAAAGGTAATCTGTCTTTTGACTGTAGATTGATCTTATTGTCTAGATTAGTCAAAATTCCAACTGTCTTTTTGCATATTGACGGTTATAGGTTGTAGTATAAATAGTCTCCGGTTCTTGTAATTTAATATACTTGCAAACACTTGTAATAGAACTAGAGTATCAATATACAACTTCCTTGAAAACTTAATCTTGTGTTCTTGTGATTTTGTTCTTGTTCTTATAGCTCTGTCTCTTTAATATTACTTGTATAGCTTGTATCATCAGTGAAGTTACCAGTTCCCTATTTGAGAGGTTAATTGATTTAAGATCACTCCTCTTGTGAAGCTAATTGTACTCTTAAGTACCCTTACCAGTCCTGCAGAAATAGGTATGACAATTAATAAGAGCTGGTTTAAAGTAACAAATCGGACGTCTCTGGTTTTCTTAGAAGGTCTTAAGAACTTTATGGAGTATGTTAAGAACTTTGTCGACAGTGATGGCAAAACAAAATGACCGTGTAGAGATTGTATGAATGCTTTTTGGCATGATTTAAAATTATTAATGCTCACGTACATGATCATGGCTTTGCTCAACATTATACAAAATGGGTTTATCACGATGAGGTCTCTAGTTCTTCTTATGCAGCAAAACAATTTGCTACAATAACACGTATTCCTCCAGCAACATCAATAATGAGATGTTTGATGCAGTCGAAGATGTTATCGCAGAGAATGAAGAAAACATAGATAGGGATTGATATAGTTTAGACTCGAAATTTGATGAACTCTATAATGAGTTCAACACTGAGTGAACCCCGGTTGTAATTGGATGTCTTCTTTAAACTTTCTAGCCAAACTGATGCATATTAAAGTAATCAACAAGTGGACAAATAGTTTGTTTGATCAACTTTTAGAGTTTTTAAAGGTTGTATTCCCAAAAGAAAATCACATTCCATCCTCACACTATGAGGTGAAGAAGTAGCTGAAAAAGATTGGGTTAGGTTATGAATCCATTCATGCTTGCATCAATGATCGTGCTTTGTTTTGGAAAGAGAATGAACAATTGCAAAATTGTCCGGTTTGTAACGAGAGCAGATGGGTTGACAAAAACACAAAAGGAAAAAAAGTACCATAAAAAGTATTGTGGTACTTTCCATTAACTCCTCGGCTTAAACGAAGGTATAGTTCCAGGATCACAGCAAAAGATATGATTTGGCATCACACTGGACGCTCAACAGATTATATTATATGTCATCTGATAGATGAGAAGGCATGGCAAGAATTTGATAAGAGACATTCTGAATTTGCCAAAGAGCCTAGGAACGTCTGCTTGGGTCTGGCTACAGATGGCTTTAATCCATTTGGTAACATGAGTCAAACTTACAGTATGTGGCCAGTCGTGTTGACAATGTATAACACACCATCATGGCTATGTATGAAAGAGTCTTCTTTCATGTTAACTTTGCTAATTCCTGGTCCTAAATCACCTGGAAAAGATACTGATGTTTTTTGAAGGCCTCTTGTGGATGAGTTGAAGCAGTTGTGGAAGGATGGAGTACAACTAAGAGATGCCTCGATAGAAACTGTATTCATGATGCGTGTGGCATTGTTATGGACCGTTAATGATTATCCTACTTGTAGCAGCTTGTCTGGATGGAGTGGGCAAGGTTATCTTGCATGTGCAATGTGTAACATGGACACACCCTCATGCTGTGTAACTAATAAGATATCATTTACCGGTCATAGAAGATTCTTGCCTAGAAGTAATAAATGGAGAGAAAGCTTGCTGTTTAATGGTTAGAAAGAGTTAAGAAATGATCCAAAAGCATTAGCTGATTCAAAAATATTAGAATAACTTAGCTGTCTTCCCGATCGTGTTTCAAGTAAACATCCCAATCATGGTGGCGTGAAAAGAAAACGTGACGAGTCAGAGTTGAATTGGACAAAAAAGAGTACATTCTTTGAGCTGGATTATTGGTCATCTTTTGATTTAAAACATAATCTTGATGTTATGCATATCGAGAAAAATGTGTGTGAGAGCTTATTAGGTACCTTGTTGATGAATGAAAAATCAAAAGACACACACAAAGCAAGAGAAGACTTAAAAAATTTAAGAACACAATCAGATTTATGGCTAAGTGTGAAAACGACAAGGTCATACAGCCACAAGCTTCTTACTCTTTCAAACCTAGTGATCGATCTAAAAGAGTGAGGCTACCTAATGGTTTTGTATCAAATTTTAAAAATAAGGTGATTCTTAATAACTCAAATATCACCGGGTTAAAGTCTCTTGATGGTCACATTCTTATGCAACGTTTGTTACCAATCGGGGTCCGTGCAGGTTTACCTGAAAATGTTTCAACAACAATTATTAACCTTTGCACATTATTTAAAAAGATTTGTTCACGATCACTAGATGTGGATGACATGTATAAAGCACAGAAAGAAGCAGTTAATATTTTATGCAATTTGGAACTAATATATCCTCTGACATTTTTCGATATTATGGTTCATCTAATTCTACACTTACCTGAATAAGCTATTCTTGGAGGGCCTGTATATATGAGATGGATGTATGCTTTTAAAAGATACATGAAAAAGCTAAAAGCTTATGTTCGAAACAAAGCCAAGCCTGAAGGATCAATAGCAGAGGGTTATGTTGCAGATGAAGCATTGACATTCTACTCTATGTATTTGGAGGGTATTCAAACCAAATTTAACCGTCTCTGTCTTTTCATCATAGTGTCGACCAATATCAAAGAAGAAAATCATTTCCCTTAGTGAAAATTATAAAAAATCATTTCAATGCTTTGTACTAAACAATTGTGAAGAAGTTAAAGTCTACATATCATAAGCTTTTTAGTTTAAATTATTCTTATTAGTTTCGCTTTAGCTAAAATGATAAACTAATATAAATATTATATTTCTCACATAGTGAATTTGAACATGAATTCCCTGGAAGCGATGTAAAAAATGAATTTTCATCATGGCTTAGTAATAAGTTCAATACTCTCCTGACAAAGAACTCAAGGCATTGGCACATGGCCCCAAGTGCACATATTCTTACACAGCTTGTATTGTAAATGTTAGATTTATGGTACACATCCGTGATATTAGATGCACTACACAAAACAGCGGTATTGTTACAATAGGAGAAGATGGTACATGATTTTATGGTCAACTAGAAGACATCTATGAGTTAAAGTATATAAATGGTTATAGTGTTGTACTATTTCGTTGTAAATGGTTTGACACATCACGGAAGGGATCTGTATTTAAAAAGAATAGCGTTGTTGTTATCGATGTCAGGCGTGAATGGTTTGGTGATTAGCCTTACATTTTAGCAACACAAGCTCAACAAGTGTTTTATCTTGAAGAACCTTCAAAATCCACTGGAAATTAGAGGTTGTGGAAGATGTTCCATCGAATGCTTTGAGATCATCCTAGTATTAGTGTTGCTAATGAGATAGATGTATTGCACGACAGTCAATCCTTTGATTATAACTTTGTAGTCGATAGCAATTTTGAAGTTGGTGAATCAAGTGCACAAGTTATTAATGATGAGAGAGATGCACATGATAATTGTGAAATAGTCATAGACTTAAGTTGGTTGCCTGTTGCTCCACTTGTTCATGAAGAAGATTTTATTAATGATGATGAAGAAGATGAAGATGCATATCTTTTAGATCAGGAATATTTTATTAATGATGATGACGAAGATGAAGATACATTAGATATTAATGATAGTATGTACGAGAGCGATGATGATGTTGTAGATGAAGATGAATATCTTAATAGTGATAACACAGATTGATTGTATGTATTAAGAACACTTTATTTTATTTCTTGTTAAAATATCACATGAATATCTTTATACTGATAGCTCAGATTGATTGTATGTACTGAGAATATGTTATTCTATTTCTTATTAAAATGTCACATCATTTTATTGCAGGTTATGTCTTCAAGCATAGCAGGATCACACGGTGGTGACGGTGGGGTGGGTCGGGATCCACACGGGCATGGATATACTCTTCCTTCTAGTTGCCAGTCATGTAACTTAATGTTTTAAATATATACCTTTTGATTGAATATATTTTAAATGTTACTAACTTTTTAATTTTTTTATATCAATATCGCATCAGCTAAGAAAAGACGATCAAAAGGAAGGAATTTAAATTTATATGAGAAACGGGCTGCAAGCAACAACCAACCAATGCCCGTGCAATTTAATCATACAAGAAAACAATATAAAACTTTGGGAGAAAATAGTCAATTATTTGTTAGAGCATTATCCAATTACGTTTCCACTGTTCCTTTTCATTATCCCACTTGGGATAAAGTTCCTGATACGTTTAAGATATCATTGTTTATTTTTCTGGAGGTGAGTATTTATGTAGTCTTTTATTTGTAATTTGATAATTATAACTTTTATATTTTTCTAACTATTCTGTTTTTGTAGGAATATTTTGATTTAGAAGATCATCGTAGTTCAGACCACTAGCATGGAATCCAAGTTGGAATCCATATGGACTGCCATCGAGCATTTCGAGATAAAGATATAATATGAAACAACATTTCTTAAATCAAGGAGGTTATAATAATATTGAGCAAGCTGTAAGTAATCCAGCTGAAGGTCAAAGTCAAGAGGCATGGGAGCAGGTGGTTCAGTTTTTCTCAAGTGAAGAACATAAACGCCTTTCTGAAAAAGGCATCGAGAATAGAACAAAGCAACTTTATCCAAGTTTGCATGGTAGTCGATCATATGCTCAAAGGCGATATCTTCAGGTAAGACTACATATATTATTTAAATATGTATTATTAATTCTTTTCAAATATTATGAATATTGTTTTTAATATATTTAGGAGCAACAAACCGGGACCCCAAGTCACATTGAAACGTGGAGGAGGTCATATTACAGAGAAGGGTCAGGATGGTCAACCAGAGGGCCAAAGAAGATTAGGTAAGCTTAATATGTTAAGAATGCTATTATCATGTGTTCATATGTTTTTAATATATTGTGTTTGGTGATCTTGACCCAATGTGGTCTATATGCTATACATATTTGAGAATTATTGGTTTGATAAGTAGTTTGTTTATATGTTGAAACTTGAGAATTTTATGTTATATGTGCTTATAGTTAAACAATATGGTCTATATGGATAATTTGAGAATTGTTGGTTTTGATAAGTTATTAGTTTATATATTGAAACATGGGAATTTCATGTTATATATGCTTATGATTAAACATTATGGTGTATATGGATAATTTGAGAATTGTTGATTTTGATAGGTTCTTAGTTTATATGTTGAAACTTGGGAATTTTATTTTATATGTGTTTATGATTAAACAACATGGTTTTTTTTCTATTTTATAACAGTTATGCTGCCAAAATTTAATAAATATCTTAATACTTTTTCATTTTGATTCTTTAAAATTGCAGGCAAAAATTGAAAATCAATACGCCCAAATACAAATAGAGGTGGGTGAGTCGCCCGTTAATGAGATGGAATGTTTAGAGCTTGCATTAGGACAAAGGCGTGGTCATACGAGAGGTGTTAGACGAAAAATAAAAAATATCTCTCGTTATGAACCATCAAGCTGGTCATCATCACATCAGGATGAAGAAATAGAAACATTAAAGCAACAAATGCGTGAAATGAAAGAAATGATGAATGAATTTGAAAGAAGAAAGTATAATCCCAATAACGATGAAGATGATGAAGACGAAGAGAATTAGGAAGTTAATTTGTTTGGGTTGTAAAAACTTAAGATATGTTTACTTCGGTACTTTTGTTTTGTTTGATATGTAAACTAGAATTGTTTGATCTTCTTTTAGGTATTCATAATATTTAGTTTTCATTTCTGTGTATTTGATTTGTGTTTAAACATTGAATTTTAGGTAAAGAAAACATGGAAAAAAATATAATTTTAAAAATAATATTTTTAATCAGGGACCTTATGGTGACGACATGTCGTCACCATAGGTCAATTAAGAAATCAATTTATTAATTTAAAATATTTTTTTATTTTTATTAATTATTATATTATAAACCCTATGAAGACGATATGTCGTAGCCATAGGTCAATTTAAAAATTAATGTATTAATTTAAAATATTATTTATTTTTATTAATTATTATATCACACACCCTATGGCGACTACATGTCGTCGCCACAGATTATATTTATTTTTTATTTTTTAATTAAAAAATAACGATTATAATCATGCCGACAATTATATAGCGACGACTTGTCATCGCGATAGACCTCTATGGCGACGGTAACTACTGCGACGACTTGATTTGACCTATTGCGATGACACTGTGGCTACTGAACCTATCGCAACGACTTTTCGTCGTAATACGTCATTTGGCATCTACGGCGACGACATTTGTCGTCGCGATAGGTATTAAATCATGTAGTGACAGTAGCTACGTGATAAGCCTGAACAATACAATAGAATTTAATCCTTTACCCATCCCTAAGTTGGCCATGTAAATCTCTAATGGCCAATTTGTTAGAAGAAACTATAAGTGCTAATTCTCCAATTGCTTTGCAAACAAGTCCGTTATTTAGTTCTTTGTGTCAATGTGGTAACGGCAAGACTTCTTTAGATTCGACTCTTTCTCGAATAAAGTTGTAATCCATTTCAACATACTTGGTTCTTTCATGAAAGACATAGTTCTTGGCAATGTGTCAAGCTGATAAGTTATTACAAATAATGGTATGGTACCTTTAGGAGCAACCTCCAAATCTGTCAAAAGCCATCGCATCTAAATAATTTCACTTACGGTGGCTACCATAACACGATACTCCCGTCTCTACAAATGATCTAGAGACAACTGATTATCTCTTCATCTTCCACATTAATAAGGATCCTCCTAAAAGAAGTAGGTAACTTGTTCACGACCGTCTAGTTAAGGCGCAACCCACTCAGTCTGCGTCACAATATGCTACTAGATTCACACCTCCCTCTTTCAGTAAGAATATCGCTTGACTTGAAGTAGCTTTTAAGTAGTGAATGATCTGGTTGCCAGCTTCTTAATAGTATTTCTAAGGATCGGACACTAATTTATTCAAGGTGTTAACAGAGTATGTGTAAGGCTCTAATTCTATGTGACCTCACAGTTGGATTTTACATCATAAGCTCATAATTCTTAAACTTTAAGCATTTACTATCGTAGCAGTGGAATTAAACATTGTCAATAAACAGATCACTTTCTAACATCCATTTCATCCATCAATAACCTATCTATCAAACTATCTTATATCAGAATGCAAGTCTTGCATGCAGCCAGGTAACTTCGCATCTGTGCCAAGCTATCATTTGTTATTCCATCATCATTTTACCTGTCAAACTAATATGCATACAAAAATTAGTATCGTTGAGTGAGTTTTAGTTTTAAAACTTTAAGAAACTCTTTGGTATATTAGTTATTTGAAAACCTTTCACTTTACTTTTCCAAAATATTATACTTTAGCATCATTAACATCTTTCATACTTGCATACTTTCATACTTGCATACTTTTATTGGTTTTAATCCTTTAATGTTTTTATTTACTTTATCTTTTTACTTTTAACTTTGAGCTACTACAAGTACTAAGTTCTATCATGGTAAGCATACATAAGGTATAACTCCTATCATAGTAACCTGCACAAGGCAAGGATCCTCTAGGTGAGTGCACATATGCGCTCCCAATAGGGGTGAACAAGCACCAGGCATGGTCCCTTTCATTCGAGTGTGAATGATACAACTCTTGTATACTGAGTGCATACAAGATGCAACTCCTGTCGGGTGTATACATGAATGCGGGTACAACATAACAAATGCGGGTAACATGGGTGAATACTAATGTGAGTGATAAAAGAGATGTGGGTATTAGTATTAACCTATGCGGATGATCTATATTTTCATCGGCATTTGGTAACGTGGGTAGGATATTAAGAGAAGACATATGTGCATAACAATTCAACATATGTTGGTGGACTATGTGTTCAACCGCATTAGTTACACTTAGTAACTTTCTAAGAAATGCGGGTAATAGTTCAACTAGTGAAGATGAACTAATTGTTCATCCACAATTACTATACTTGGAAAAACTCTAGAACACGCAATGATTGTGACATATGCGGGAAAATATCTTATCAGCATTTTAGGACAAATGCATAAACTAATGCGAGTTAACTATCCACATCAGCATTTGTACAGTTAGTGTATAACATACAAATGCTGATGACTTTCAAACAAATGCAGTTGTTGATGATTCACCCTTATTAACTTCTATACTTGACATATTCACATGCATACTATAAAGGTTCATTTGAACCCACTGTTTATCATACCAACTTTTATAAATCTTATAAATGTGGTAACTTTTATAGTATAAAACATTTAATCCATGTCAAATCATACATGGTATGCATACTAGCCTCGAAACAGATAGAATCATGTAAAAGTGGGGATCTAAAACTTACCTTAACAAGAAGAACAAGACGAAAACCCTAACCTGACAGGTATCAACTAAGATCTACATAAGCATATAAAGGTGTCAACTTTAACGATTAAAATGATTTCAAAACTCCCAAATGACATAGATGTAGCTTAGATCTAGTATTTCATACATGAAAGTCTATACCTTTGCTCAAATCCTCGACTTTCTGGCTCTAGAATAGCAGCTTTCTCTCTTTATCACTCTTTTCATGCAAGATCATGCATAAAAGTTGCTAGCTTTCCATATACAGAGGTTTTGGGTGCCTATCTTTCATTTTCCCACCTTTAGCCCCTACATTCCTTCATTCTTTACATATTTTCTTTTCTTTAAACCCAACCCTCAGTTTAATAAAAACCGTGGTGTTACATTATGCAATGTTTGACATAGTCGCTTGGAGGTAGAACAACCTTCCTTTAAGACGTATATATTGTTGTGCATCAATCTTTATAATTATAAGACATTGATTGTTCTTTAGGTTTTGTCACATATGAAATGGGCTCACTAGACATCCATGGAGGCCACTATTGTAACGGTCGATCTAAGGAGTTCTTGCGGATGGTCAATCATAGTATAAAGCAATATGTAAGGATTATACTTAGAGGCTGATGCAACCATAGAGCTCTCAGCATGCACATGTGATGTACAAGAAACTTGAGAGTTTAGCTGGCCTTCAAAGTATGGCCAGCTGTAGGATGTAGTATAAAGTATCTCAAGTACCAGTCTATAGGACTAAGCTTTGTAAAACTTAGTAAAAGGAACTTGAGAGCAATATACAGCATTCTTGAAAACCATCTTATTGTATTCTTGTTCTGTTCTTTAGATAGGTTTTTTGTTTCACTTTAAGCCGATTCCCTATTTGATCTCTTAAGTGTTCTAAGTCTCTCTAAATATTTTGAAACTGTTGCATTGACCCCCTTCACCGGTCCTGTAATTGGTATCAGAGCATTTTAGGCTATTGATTGTAAGATCTCACCATCTTAGATCTCTTCTATTTCACAAAACACTTATCAACTAAAATGGCAGCTATCACAAAGCTGATATGGAAACCGGTACCATGATAGAGTCTCCACTGATCACTCTTGATGACTTTGATACTTGGTGACAACGTATGGAAGGGTTCATCAAGTCTCAAGACAGCAGGATGTGGAGATCTGTTGTTGAAGGACCTCATATCGTAAGAACCTCTTCAGCCACTGCTTGAGGTGGGATGATACCAAAGGAAATGGCTGACTACTCTGAAAAATACTGGAAGAAAATAGATGTAGATCAGAAAGCCATGACCTCTCTTCAAACTGCTATTCCAACCGCAATATACATAGGCTTCAAAAAGTGCAAGATTGCTAAGCAGCTTTGGGATGCACTGAAGCTCATGTATGAGGGGTCTGAGGGAGTGAAGGAAAACAAGAAAGACATTATAAAGCAATAGTTTGAGAACTTCACCTACAAGACAGGTGAAATCATGACTCAACAATACTTCAGGTATATTGAGATTATGGATACTCTAATGGATGTTGGAGTCAAGCTTGAGAATAGGGACATAGTGAGGAAGTTCATGTTCTCTCTTCCTAGAAAATGGACTCACTACTGTGTGGCCATCAGAGAACCGAGAACCTCTCTACTTTTACTCTCACAGAGCTGTATGCTATCATTAGTGGTTACCAGATGGCGATGAACTTGCAAAATCCATTAAGCAGTTTTTTTAACAATCAATAGAGCTCAGCCCTTCATGTGGTTGAAAGAGATAGCAGAGAACCATAACATCATCTTATCTACTTCCCTAATAACTCAAAAAAGGGTCCTTTCATCACCTTCCTTGAGACACCAAGGGAGAGCTACATCCAAGGAAGTCCATTCCAAGAGACAAGCTCTACTTAAGCCTTTGTGTCTGATGATGAACGTTGTGGAAACTTTCTCTTCACTCTTGAAGACTTGGATTGCATCTATCCAGATGATCTGGAGTACATGTAAATAGTCCAGAAGATGGATTTACTCACTCATAGAGCCAAGAAGTTCTACAAGAGAACAAAAAGGAAGTTTCCAAGCAATGTGCCTAGTGGAAAGTTTGGCCTAGATAAAAGGCAAGACGAAATGTTACAACTGTAACTAAATGAGACACTTTGCTAGAGAGTGGAAGGCATTAAGGAAAAATGATGGCCAAGAACAATCCAGACCAAACTACACTGATGCAGCTCCAAAAACTGAGAAGCCAAGCCAACATAAACAACAAGATATTGTTGCTGTTGAAGAAGGAGGCTTTGACAGGAGCTTTCAAGTAGAAGATGCTTCTCTAAACCAAGCATTGATGGCTGATCATGAAGAAGCCAAGGTATTAGAACATCTTTGTACTCCCAAATGCATTGCTAAAGTTAATATGTATAGGTCCTACAACTTGGAAGTGAGATCTGATCTTGAGTCCTTAAACATTTTAAAAGCTGATTTTAAAAGAGCAGAAAATGATTATAAACTTAAAATTGAAGATTTAGATAAAATCATTTTTACTCTTAAGCATGAGAATACAAACTATAGGACTTAAATCAAAGATCTCATAACAAAGTTAACTGAATGCCAGGCTGAGCTTGTGATCAGCAATGCTAAGGCAGAAAAATATGTCTTGAAGAGGAAACCTTCAAGAAAATAATATCTCATCCTTGCATGCAAAAGTTTGCTACCAAAACAGGCAAGGACTAGGATCAAGTGAGATAGCTCCTCCATACACACTCCTATCTGTTAGATCTCTAAGGTGTGAAACTTGTCAAGATGAGCTGCCACCTATTGATCCTATCCAAGAGAAGGATGAAGATATAGAGGAGATAGTGAAGGATGAACCTGGATGAGTGACAAGCGTCATCCTATGAAGTGACACTATTCTCCTGGAGAGAAGAAAGAACCAAGGATGACCAAGTCTGCAAGGAAGAACTTGATAAGGGCAACCAAAAGAAAGTCAAAGAAAGCCCAAAAGATCAAGGCCACCTTTAACTCCAAGCAAAAGCAAGTTTTCATTTTTCCTGGATTTGAAATGGTAAAGACTGAAGACTCAATAATAGACTCTAGTACCAGAAGTCCTAGTTCATGTCCAAATCATCCTGGTCAAGAGAAGAAGGCTAATAAAATATGCACCACTGCTGCATAGCCTGAACCATCCAGTTCCAAGAGCAAGCCTCATCCCAAGAATCCTGTTGCATCATCTGAAAAGATGAAGAAGGAAGTGGAAAGTGATCAAGCTCAGCCTCCCACTGAAAAGAAGACTCTTAGAAGAATGCGAATTGAATGCATCATGTGTGGTAGTACTTCTCACTTTGCTAAGGATTGTATCTATAATCCTAAAGATACTATCCACATGATCAAGAAGAAAACTTCTGAGAAGAAGAAGATAGTTTCGAAAGGAAAATCTCTTCCTTTCGAAAGCTCCAAAGTGAAAAAGAAGATAAATGAAAACTTACCTTCGGAAGAAAATTTGGTCTCGGAAGAAAGGAATGCTTCTGAAGTACTGAAGTTTGCTGCAGTAGATGCAAAAGCTTCCAAAGGTCCAGTCTCCAAAACTTCCCAAACATCCAAACTTTCGAAGTGTTGAAGGCAAAGTCGAGTCTTCCAAAGATGGTATGGAAGATGAAGGAAGGCCATATGACTGAAAGTTCTTCATCAAAAACAGCAAATGATCCTCAGAGCTTGCATATAAAATCAATTACTATTGTATTATCTTCAGATCACTTTTACAAGTGCAAGACCAATGAGGCTTAGGTTTCCAAATGTAACTAACCATCTCTTTATGTGCAAGAAAACTAAAGACCAGAGGGGAATGTATGGATCATTGAAAGTGGTTGTTCTAGGCATATGATAAGCAATGGTTCTTTGCTTTAGAACTTTGAGAAAATTGATGGAGGGCCAGTTTCTTTTGGAGGAGAATCAGGTGGTTACATTACTGGAAGGGGTAGGGTCACAAATGGTAAGCTCAGCATTGAGAAGGTAAATTTTGTTAAGGAGCTTAGGTACAATCTCTTGAGTGCATCCCAATTTTGTGATCAGAGACATAATATGCTCTTTACTGACCATGAGTGCATTGTTCTCAAGCGGGTCATTTCTCAAGAGCATATCCTGCTCAGAGCCCCCAGGAAAGGAAACATGTACAAGATGGATTTGCAGGAAACATCCCCTTTAGGAGAAGTTTCTTGCTTTCTATCTAAAGCAAATAGTGATAAGTCTTTCCTCTGGCATAAAAGAATGCGCCATGTAAACTTTAAAAACATGAATAAATTAATTAAGAATGATTTGGTAACTGGAATGCCAAAGAAAGAGTTTACAAGTGATGACTATTGTGTTGCATGCCTTAAAGGGAAGCAACGCAAGGTGTCTCACAAGCCAATAGAAATGAACTCTATCACTACTCCCTTACACTTATTACATATGGATCTCTTTGGCCCCACCTATGTAATGAGTATAGGAAGGACCTCATATTGTTTGGTGATCATTGATGACTTCACAAGATATACTTGGGTCTTCTTCCTTAGAACTAAAGATAAGACCCCAAAGATCTTAAAGAGCTTCATTTTGAAAATTGAGAATCAATGTGATCACAAGGTCAAGATCATAAGATATGATCAAGGAACTAAATTCAAGACAATATAGTGCTCCCAGGACTCCTCAGCAAAATGGTGTTGCTGAGAGGAGAAACATGACACTTATTGAAGCTGCAAGAACCATGTTATTTGACTCTAAACTACCCATTACCTTCTGGGCAGAGGCTATCAACACTGCTGCTATGTGCAGAAAAGTGTTTTAGTAGTCAATACTCATGGTAAGACTCCTTATGAATTGTGGCACAAAAGGAGACCTTTCATTGGTTTCCTCAGATCATTTGGATGTCCTTGTACCATCTTGAATACCAAAGATCAAATAGCCAAATTTGCTAAGAAATCAGATGATGGTCAATTTATTGGATACTCTTCCCAAGCTAAGGCTCATAGAGTATACAATCTCAGAACTAGAATAGTTGAAAAGTTAGCCAATATGACCATCAATGAGCACACACCCAGTGTGAAAGGTTCTGGTCCTGATTGGCTGTTTGATCTTGATTTAGTTACCAACTATTTTAAAAAATCTTGTGAAGATGTTTCGGGATCAACAGGTAGCTTATCAACAGAAGATTCTAATCCAAGATTTGAGATGTGAAGACCAAGTGTTCAAATTACTTCAACTCCAGTGATAACTAGCCCTACAGTTGGAAATCCTGTCAGCACAACCATGATGAATTCTTCAGCTGATACATTTGAGAGGCCTATAAATTCCAACATAGAGGCACAGAACTCAAATGAAGGAATTTCCAATGTAGGAGGAGATGGAGGTGGTGATAGTGATCAAGAATTTCTTGATGTTGATAACCACTCCATAGAAGACAAGATCAATGATATGACACACTTATTGGATCAAGTTACTCTTGATAAGTGTGTTGATGTGGTGGATGATATTCAAGCACCAGATCCGAATTTCACTAATTTAGATCTATCTAACCAACTTGCTGTGATTCCTCAACTGAGAATCCATAAGTGATATCCCACCACAAACATCATAGGAAATGTTGAGACAGGGGTGAGAATAAGAGGACAAAACCATGTAAAAAATGTTTTTCTTCATCATTGTTTCTTGTCTCAGATTGAGCCTAAAAAGATTGATGAGGCTTTGTAGGATGGAAGATGGGTTGAAGCAATGTAGGAGGTACTACTTCAATTCAAGAGACAAAAGGTCTGGAACTTATGTCCTCTTCCTCAAGAGAAGACTACTATAGGTACCAAGTGGGTATTCATGAATAAGAAAGATGATAGAGGACTTGTCATCAAGAACAAGGCAAGACTAGTTATTCAAGGGTACACATAAGAAGAAAGGATTGACTACATAGATGTTTTTGCTCCTGTAGCAAGACTTGAAGCTATTAGGATATTCCTAGCTTTTGTTGTATCCAAGGATTTCAAGGTCTACCAACTTGATGTCAAGTGTGCCTTCTTATATGGGGTGATTGATGAGGAGGTGTATGTCAAACAACCACCTGGCTTTGCAGACCCAGATCATCCTGATTATGTCTGCAGGCTTGAAAAAGCTCTTATGGGCTGCATCAGGCTCTAAGAAAGTGGTATGAGATACTATCACAGTATCTCTGTCAGCATGGTTCAAGTTTATGTTGATGACATCATCTTTGGGTGGCCTAATCTGAAGCTCTACAAAGACTTTGAGAAGCTGATAAAGAACAGATTTGAAATGAGTGCCATGGGGGAACTTAATTTCTTTTTAGGAATTCAAGTTAAGCAGGTTGACAATAGCATCTTCATAAGCCAGTCAAAGTATGTGTAAGACATACTTACCAGATTGCATCTGACTGAACGCAAGGTTGCTAAGACACTCATAGCTAGAAACCACTCTTTAGGACCTGATCTTGAGGGGCAGTTTGTTGAGGAACATCTCTATAGTGCTATGATTGGGTCTCTTATGTACCTCACAGCCAGCAGGCCTGATATCATGTTTTCCACATGTATTTGTGCAAGATATCAAGCCAACCCCAAGACATCACACCTAGTTCCTATCAAAAGGATTCTCAGATATCAGCCTAGGGGGAGTTTGTAAGGATTATACTTGAGGCTGATGCAACCAAAGAGCTCTCAGCATGCACATGTGAAGTACAAGGAAGTTACATCGGAAGATTTGATTCAACTCAATGAAATACACTAAGTATTAAAACTTCCAAAGCCAAATGTCCATTTCTTCCGAAGCCAAAGATGAAGTCTTCCGAAGCTTCAAGACAAAGTCTTCCAAAGCCAAGAGATTGATTTCATCCAAAGACAGAAAAGACATGCTTTCTCTGACGTACTTTTGACAAAAGCTGAACCACTTTTTACTGCCATCTCTAAGACTTACCAACTTATATGAGTTGGTGAAATGTCCATACTTTTTGTCAACTATAGATTATGGTCATAGTGTCTGTAACTTTCTACTTATGTACTTTTATCATTTTTGTATTAGATAAGGATATGAGCTATGGTATGTCATAGGCACTAGTCAAAAGGCAATCTGCCTTTTGACTTTACATTGATATTGTTGTCTAGATTAGTGTTTCCATCTTGCATTCAAAGTATGACTGGCTATAGGATGTAGTATAAAGTATCTCAAGTACTAGCCCATAGGACTAATCTTTGTAACACTTTATAAAAAGCACTTGATAGCTATATACAGCATTCTTGAAAACCATCTTATTATGTTCTTGTTCTGTTTTTTACATGTGTTTTTTGTTTCACTTTAAGCCAGTTCCTTATTTGATCTATTAAGTGTTTTAATTCTCTCCAAACATTATGAAACTGTTGCATTGACCACATTCACCGGTCCTGCACATCATTGAAACAAAACATTATAGTGAAAGCATAGATGGATGCACCTTGAGCTTAGGGGTGGCTTAGTCACCCACTCAAACAAAACTAATTAGGATCAAATACTTGTGTTTCTTTTCTTAGATTGTATCATGCCCCAAGTATTATACTAAAAGGCCCCCTTCACAACTATGTTTTCAAAAAAAAAAAAAAAGCATATTAACTTGTTATTTAATCATCATATTTCAATAATATATGGTTTTGAAAAATATTTTCTAATATTTAGAAAAGTAAAATTTTATTTCTTTGAATATATAAAATAAAAATTTATAGTGTATTAATTATATCTAATTTATTATGGTTTGTTATAAACTTAATAGATAAATGAATTAAAATAAAGAAAAAAGATCCTTTGTATTATTTTATTTTATTACTACTAATTTGTTTTACCTAATTTAGCGTATTTGTTATGTTTTGTTTCTATAAACCACTTTTGGGTAATTGATGGTTTAAAACATGCTTGCCGAGCTTTTCATATTATGTAATGTTTTACTTCACCTGTTTTGACCTAATTGAATTTTGCCCCCACTCATAAAATTTCTTGGATCTGTCAGTGGTGGAATAACTTAAAACATTCATTTCGCGTAAACCTTTTCTGTAAGATAAATAATTATCTTAATTCATGGACATCACAACTGTCATTAAATACACATTTTTTTATTGAAAATAGGGTGACGGTCTCCATATGCCTATTATGTGCAATTCATGACATCCTTATATGCATCTTACCTATCAACGAATATGCATACAAAAGTCAGTATAACTGATTGAGTTCTAGCTTTTCTCAATAAGAAAATAGCATTTTACTTTCACCTACGAAAAGATTAATAAAAATTGGCTTTCATATCATTATTTAATTTGTTCGATATCATTCTTTTATTATTTCATTATCTTTCCACTAATCATAATAGCGTGGTTGCACAAAGCAAGCGCCTAAACATTTGGTTGACAACAAACGTATGACCCTTGTTAATAACAGTCCCTATTAGATAAACCCCTAACAGTTGACCCACAGTACAAGACTCGTTTCAAATAGTCATCATGTGTTTAAGGATCCTTTCCATTAATTTGACCTATATATAGTGCTTAATGGCCCATTCCCCTTAGCCAGCTAATAAGTGAGATCCATCCCATTTATTGCTTGCAAAAGTGGAGATTAAGGCTCATATTCCTCTTTCATTTAGGTTCCATTATAATTTTCCACGTCAGATTGCATGATACTCTTCATCATTTCGTTTAGTATCTCATGCATTTCATGTCATATAAACACACATGCGTCAAATATAAACTACTATAATAGTAATCATGTTGTAAGGATCAACACATTACAATGATCGATCTCGTGATGAAAATGCGGAATGTTGACATCACGGAATAAGATTGAATAGTAATTAAAGAACACAAACACAAATGTAAATAAACTTTGATTATATTGCTCTCTGACTTGTAAAGTGTTACAATACGAATGAAATCAGGAAAATGACAAAAGCTACTGAAATACATTACAAATTACTATTTATACTATTCTATAAAGTTCTCGCGCGACTAAATAGTTCTCGTGCAATCAACAAGTTTTCGCGCGAGAAGCAAGTTATCGCCCGACAACTCTAACTATTCACTCAACTTGATCTTCTTTATCTTAATTTGATTTCCCGAGCCTCTAGGTTCCTTACAATCTCCCCCTAGACTCTGTAAATCAATGCTTTAGAAGTCCACATCATCCACCTTGTAACTACCTCCATATGTATACATCTTATTGTCCAGGGCCTTCGTGATCATCCAACCAAACTGTGCTGCTATGAAATGTACAGATTCATCAGCTGCAGTTGGACAAGCCTGCAACCTCATCAAATATTCTTTTCCAAATTTGAGCAAATCCACAGGGTCGATGACACGGTAATCTTTATCCTCACAATGAATTAAACTTCTCATGCAAAAACATCAACTACTCGCGCGAAAACATTATGTTTTCAGATTCAACTTTTCACGCGACAAGAATGGTTTTTGCATGAAACTGAATTTGACCAAGAGTCAACTTCTCGCGTGACAAGTTTACTTTCAAGCGAGTAGTTCTATGCGAATTTGAAAGTTCTCGCACCTGTTCATTTTCAACATACTTTTTAACAATAAAACATGTTCATTAAGTGTCGTCTAAGTCATTATTAAGGTTTATTATGCTTAATTTATTCAATTTAAGATGTATATGTCCTTTAACTTTTGGTCAAGAATCAAACACATTTAAATCTATTCAAACAATGTCAATATACCTTATCAAACACTTGGATAACAAAATGCGACAACTATGCACACTAAAATTGAAGCAAACGAGGTTCTAACACTTAGAATTTTTTTAGAGAATTTTTCTGGATGTTTTCGTGCGATTAGTGTACTTTTCGCTCAACTGTTCCTTTTATAGCCTTTGACTTTTCACGCGAGAAGTCACAGTTCTCGCACACAAGTCTTTTCGCACCTTTTGAACTTTTCGCACGCGATAAGTTCAATTCCATTAAACTTTAAAAATTTTCAACTTTTCAAATTTGTTTATATAACGAAGCCATTTGATTTGTTATGATAAAAGTTATGATTAACTAAATGCTTACAATTATCCAAGAACCCTTAAATTTTGAAAATTTTGTAAAAACAAAACAAATGTAAAACAAAGCTTAAAATAAAAACAAACTGATATTTTCTTTACATTTACACCTAGAATGTTTTTGGTAAATTTTCAAGTATAGGATCATATTTCATATGAAATCAATCATAAATATCATCCAGCTTTCTTCAAATAATACTGTTATGTTGATTGTCAATATATTTTGTTCAAATTAAACTTAGGCTTCAATATAGTTACTTGAACACATGTTCTATGATTTTATCATGTTTAGAATTAGTTATATGAAATCCGTGTGTCCCACAATCAAAAATCTTGTAAAACCCTTATCCAGCTTCAAGACACTTTTAAGAATTCAAGTCACCCCAAGTTGACCTAAACCTTTTACTTCTGATCAGCATTTTTATAATTATTTTTCTCTAATATAATATCTATTAAGAGCATAACTAGCCTGAGAAACATTTTTGAACACAGAATATTAATAAGTTTTAGGACTTATTAACTGCCAGTCGGACTTATGTTTTGCCCTCGTAAGACGTTTAGAACTTATATGCCAAATCGGACTTACATGACCCATCTTTTGATTTTGCCTCCTGTGTCAGAACATATTCTCAAAAAGAAAATATTTATCATATAGTATGTATGTCTATGACATATCTTTTATTATTTTACTCATTGGCATCTTTTATTCCTATATGACCTTTTTGGCATCTTTTTGCTCTTTTTGATAATATTCATTTTCTCTTTTTGTCTTTGCTTGTCATATACTTTTCATCCTTTGATATATAGACACATATATTTTTTGAAAGATACTGAATCAAACGAAAATAGGCTTGAGTATGACTAGACTATAACTTTCATCTGTTTTAGCATGAAGTCAGAGTTACCATAAAACCTTGATGACTAACCCACTTCAATCATTTTGAGTTTACTTTAAGTGTATCACAGATCATAGTGCTTTTTATTTTTGGAAGTCAAGCCTATCAACATATCAAACATAATCCAAGTTAATTTCTTTATGCCTTATGATGTAATGAATCAAAAATAAAGAAATGTACATCATTTCCTATATATTCTTGAAAATTTTAATTTTCTTAATATGTAAAAAAAATATTTTTACAAATTTTCTTTTACTCCCCCTAAGAACAAAAATTTTTCGAGATATTTTCAAATTTTCTCCCCCTAAAACTGTGATTAACTGCAAGAAAATAACAATTTTACCTAAGAATGAAAACAAATTTTGAAAAAGGGTGTTTGGATAAATGTTAACTAAAGTTAATCATTCCCAAAGATTGGACTAAAAAGTCAAAGCTGGAATTATCAAACACCTAAGTAAACAAATCAGCAATGTTGTTTTCCGGTGGAACTGATTCTAAATGGATAAGTTTTCAATCAAAACAATCACGGATAAAGTGCACGCGGATGTCGATGTGTTTTGTCATTGAGTGTTGGATTGGATTCTTCATAATATTTAACACTGTAGTGATCATATAAAATTTTGATTACATAAAGATTAAGGCCATAATCAAGAAGTTGTTGTTGAATCCAAACAATCTGAGAACAAAAACTTGATGCAACCACATATTCAGCTTCTGCAGTGGATGTGGATACCGTTTGCTGTTTCTTACATTGCCAAGAAATTAATCTGTTGCCAAGAAATTGACATCCACCGATGGTTAATTTTTTCTCCAAGTTACATCCTACATAATCACTGTCAGTACAAGCATATAAATTGAAATCAGAATTTTTAGGATACTAAAGGCCAACTGTTGGTTGACCGTTGAGATATCTGAAAATCTGCTTGACAGCTTTCATGTGAGATTCCTTCGGATTACTTTGATAATGTGCACACTGACAGAAAGGAAACATGATGTCGGGTCTGCTAGTAGTGAGATACATCAGAGATGCAATCATTGACCTATACAAATGTTGATCAACGTCTTCACCCATGAAATTTGGAGTTAAAGTCGGACGAGAAGTCATTGGAGTGGAAGAAATCTTGGAGTCTTAAAATTTATATTTTTCAAGGATACTGTGACCGTATTTTTCTTAATGAATCAGTATTTCATTATCATCTTGTTTAACTTGGATATTCAAGAAGAACAACATTTCTCCAAGAGAACTCACTTCAAATTTCTTTTTCATCACAGCTTCTAATTCCTTGCATAGTTCATCATTGGTAGATCCAAAAATAATATCATCGACATATACTTGAACAAGAATAAGATCATCACCAGTCTTCCGTAAGAATAAAGTCTGATCAATTGCACCTCGTGTATAACCATTTACAAGCAAATGTTGAGTAAGAGTGGCATACCAAGCTCAAGGTGCTTGATGTAAGTCATACAATGCCTTGTCTAACTTATACCCATATTTTGGATGATCTGGATCTTCAAAACCAGGTGGTTGACAAACATATGTTTCTTCTTTCATTTTTCCATATAAGAAAGCAGTTTTGACATCCATCTGATACACCGTGATTCTTGTATAAATCATAGGCCAGAAAAAATACGTATAGCTTCTAGTCTTGGAACAGGAGTGTATAATTCTTCATAATCAAGCCCTTCAATTTGATTGAATCCTTGAACAACAAGTCTGGCCTTGTTGCGAACACTCAAATTTTTTTCATCTGTTTTGTTCTTAAAAATCCATTTAGTACCAATCGGCAACTTACCCTTTGGTAGTTCACATTGATGCCACACATTTAGATTCTTGAATTGTATCAACTAATCTTGCATAGCCTCTACCCAACTGTTTTCCTTTAGGTCCATCTCAACGTTCTTTGGTACAATTTATAAGATAAAGCACGAATACAAACATGTATTTATTGTGCCTGATTGGCTTCGAGTTCGGACACCCTATGATAACGGACCAATGATTGCTTTAGTTGGATGGTATTTATGAATTCTCAGCTATGGAATGACATCTATAGAAATAACTTCATCTAAGTTAGACATGTGAC
This sequence comes from Flaveria sonorensis, assembly GCA_025506505.1. Lineage (NCBI taxonomy): Eukaryota > Viridiplantae > Streptophyta > Magnoliopsida > Asterales > Asteraceae > Flaveria > Flaveria sonorensis. The sequence goes on along the minus strand of CM046440.1, from coordinate 53,014,432 downwards.
CAACTAGTTCTTCAGCAGTGTTCCCTCCTTCAGGTTGATAAATATTATCTTCCTCTTGAAGATTATCATTGTCAACAAATAGTTCTTCAAATGATACCTTAATCGCATCAATTGGATCAACATGTGTATAAGAAGAACTCTAATCAGAATCATGTGGAGCTTGTTCAACAACTGGATCTAAATGTGATAAATCAGATTCAGAAACCGAATGTGAAGCAGCTGCAACATTTAAAGAAGAAGATATATCTGAAGATATTCCTGTTATTGGAGAAGTGATAGATCCAACATCATCAGCAAAAATATCTTGAATTGAGGATGTTAAAGGCGGATTTGCTGTAGAAACATCAGATGATTGATTAAATGTTTCAAATAATAAAGCATAATCATATACCCATGATGTGCTGAACCTGCATCTGTTTTGTTAGATTCATGCCAATCAATGTCAAATGACTTAATTATTTGTTTAGATCTCTTATTATAAACCCGATATGCGACTTTGTTAGCTGAATATCCAACAAAATAACATTTATCAGCTTTTTCATCAAATTTTGATTTAGAGTCAGATGTGTTTAACAAAGTACAACAACATCCAAAAGTTTTGAAATATTTGACTTTGGGTTTATGTTTGAAAAAGATTTCATAAGGAGTGATATTCTATTGTTTGTTGATTAACACATGATTCTGAACATAACACGCAGTGTTAACAACTTCAGCCCAAAAGAAAGATGGTAATTTGGCTACTGATAACATGGTTCTGGCTGCTTTAACTAAAGTTCTATTTTGCCTTTCAGCAATTCCATTTTGTTGTGTAGTTCCTACAGAACTAAATTGTCTTGCTATCCCCTTTGAATCACAAAATTTGTTTAGTGTATGATTGCAGAATTTGGTTCCATTATCACTTCGAATGCACTTGATTGTTTTGTCAGTCTGATTCTCCACAAGTGTCATGAATTTTATCAGCAAATAAGGTGTCTCATCTTTGGTTGCTAAGAAGAGACCCATGTAAATCTTGAAAAATCATCAGTAATGACTAAACAATATGCATGACATCCCAAACTTAAAACATTAACAGGACCAAATAAATCCATGTGTAACAGTTAAAGAATAGAGTCAATTTTGGTATGAGCAACTGGTTTATAAGGGAGTTTGTGTTGTTTGTCTTTTGAACATGACATACAATGTTCAGTTAGCTGAAATTCTTTCAAAGGTAGGCCTATAACATGATTTCCTCTAACCAACTTGTTCATATTTTTAACGGTTACATGTCCAAGACGACAATGCCATAACATTGTATCACTTTTCGAGGCTTCAGATAAAAAACATGATGTAATTACGAATGAATGTGAACCATTCATATCAAGTAAGTGGGTGTTCTTAATAAGACCCATTCATCAGGAATTACAAGTCCAGGTTTTAGAATAAGACATTCTTTATCAGTGAAATGTGTTGAATACTTTTTATCATTAATTTAAAGACACTAAGCAGATTATGTTTTAGTTCCTCTACAAAATTGACATCTTCAAAACTTAATACACCATTCGACACTATACCTTTCTTTGTAATCTTATCACCTTTGTCTCCTGCAAAGATAACGTATTCTTTGTTGTAAGGTTGTATGTTGTTTTGACAGAGATATATTACCAGTCATGTGCTGTGAACAACCACTGTCAACATGCCAAACACTGTTGATGACTATTCTTGGTTGTTCCTGCACATTTGAACAAATTTATTCATGTTTAGGAACCCAAGCCATCGTTGACTTAAGCTTTTGTTTTCATCCAAATATGATACAGATTGTAATATCATATGTCATCAAAAAGACATTCTTTAACAATATCAGGCTCAAAATATTTTTCTTTAACTTTCCACCTTTGAATTAGTTTGATCGGATGTGTAATAATTTTCTTTAAAGTGGTCGTTATTGTGGTAGAATTGTTATCATCAACTTGTATAGATTTCATATTTGACTTTTCTTTATTCATATCATTACTATTATTAACAAAAAGTTTTGACTGATTTGAATTCCTTTTGAATTTGGCATTTAAAAAGAAATGTTTTCTATTCTTTGAAATTAAGTTGTGAAATCTTTGTTTGCTTGACAATTGATGTTGATGACGACAATTTCTAGCCCTATGATTTGGCTTGCCACATACATAACAACACATTTTATGATATGTATTTGACACTTGTGTATTTTGCAAAAATTGTTTATGATAAATTCCATAGTTATCATAGAATCTGAAAATCTAATTCATCATCACTTTCCCAATCTTCAACCAACCCGTCCTTCTTCACACTTTTTGCAAAAAAACTGTTATGGTTAATTTTAATTTCAGTTTTAAGACAGGGTCAACAGTCAGTGAAGCATTGACTGGAGGTGTTAAGTCTGACTTTGTTTGAAAACCTAATCCATTGGTCTCTTCATCAGGTGTTGTAATTGATGAAAGGAAACATGTATAATCATGATTAATAGGTGGTGCAATATTAGAATAACCAACTCCACCTTTACCAACACTATTTTCTGTGTCATTTGAGATTTGATTATACCTTCAACCATGTTTGATGATAACTCAAATTTTTCAACAATCAGTTTAGAGATACGAGTTCACTGCTAAGTTTATTAATTTCTAAAGATAGTTCATTTTTACATGTTCTTAAATCTTTTATGTTACAATCTTTATCATGAAGATTTAATTTTGATTGATAAATCGATCTATTTAAGCCATCTATCTTCTCTTTAAAATTTTTCTCATCTGTTTTATATTTACGAGCTTGATATTGAAGTTTTTCAACTTCTAAGGTCAAGCGTTCATTGTGAACTCTATATCTTTGTACCTTTTCTTAACAAGTAGTTGAGCAAGATTAGAAAATACCTCTTCTGTCTCTTAATCTCTTTTCTTCTCTTCAGGTGAGATGTTTACCATGAAGGCTTTTAACACAACCTTTTATTCTGCTTCTTTTGTCGGAGTGATCTCATCAACATTTTCTCTTTCTTCACAAGTAGATATCGGAGTAAACTCAATAGCATTTTCAAGTTTCTCATTCTTCTTCCCTTCAACAATGTTGAATTGAGTTGGAGTAGCTATTTCATTAATCTCACTTTTAGCCTGCACTTTCTCAACTTTCACATCTTTAACTCTTTTCTTCTTAACTTTCTCAGCTTCAACCTTCTTTTCTTCTTCAAACACACCATTCATCAAATCATCTTATACGAACTCAGCTAGTACATTGTCTTTTACATGATCTTCAACAGTTAGAATCTCTGCCAATAAAGTAGTGGAAAGCTTGATGTCTAGTATCTCCATTTGATCTGACCAGTCGTATTCTCCATCAGTTTGAGAAACTAGTACTTTGTTGTTAGATGAGCTAGCTTTGTCTCCTTTTGTCTCTACCTCCACGGTTACCATTTTCTTCCCACTATCTGTTTGACTTGACCTGCCTTCAGTACACTCTCTAGCAAAATGGCTAGGTTTGTCACAATTACAGCATCTCAAGCTTGACTTATCAAATCCAATTTCGCTTGAGTTGTTCAGCCCAAAAACCATTCTCCCCGTTCATCTAGCAAAATTCTTTGCTCTATATACCACCATTGCCATTTGATATTTAATATCGTTCTCTTTAACATCATCGGGATTGACTTGTTGTAAGTCATCAACCAAGATATTTGGTGCATTTAGTCTTCTGGTAGAAAAAGCTTCATAACTGTTCTTGAACGATGTAAACAGAGCCAGGTGCTCTTTAGCAATCTGAATGGTTTGTGTATTGGGTTGAGAGTTTACAACAAAGGCTTGTTGTATAGGTTGATTGGCTTGACCTTGAGAGTAGGTTGGAGGTTGTGGTTGAGCTTCAGCTTAACTGTAGGAATTTTGATGAGGAGCTTGGAATTGAGGCAAAGATGGATCTTTGACGGTTTGATAAGCAGGAGTTGCTGATTGTTGTTGCTAACATAACTGATAGTAGTTGACATAGTAATTTGGATTACTAGCCATTTTAGCATATAATGCCGATGCTTCAGCTTCCATCGTGTTGATATAGTTAGCAGCCCTTTGCTTGTCATCCATGTCATAAGAATCGATAGTGGAAATCAGATCACTAAGGGATAGGGTGAACAAATCCTTGGTTCGTTTAATCTTAGTGCAGTTGTTATTCCAGCTGTAAGGCAAGGAATTTAACAGCTTTTTGTTCACTGAGATGTTTTCCAGTTGATTCCAGCACTTTTATCTTGGTGATACACTTCACGAACCTAGACATTTAAGCCTCCAATGTCTCACCAAGAATATGATTGAACATGTTGAACTCTTGGTTAAGCATATCCTTCCGGCTCTCCTCATGTCTTTGTTCCCCATAATTTGCTCTTCCATGGCATCCCATAGATCCTTTGCCTTCTTGTAATCCTTAAATTTTTGAGCTATTTCAATGGTAAGTGCCATTGTGATGGCAGCATACGCCTTATCATCGAGCTCCATCTTTTTCATATCCTCCTCGTCCCAGAGGTATTCAGGCTTTGGCACTAAGTCTCCTTTGTCATTTGTGTATATCGAGATATAGGGACCCTGTTTGATAGATCTCATCATCCTGGGGTACAGTATAAATGACATGGTTCTTAAAGCGATAGACCCAGTCTAGATTGTCTTCTTCGCTGAGAAGTCGAGGAGGCTTCGTGCTTGTTCCAATCTCATTATCGAGACTAAGAGTGGCAGTGATGTGCTTCAAGTTTTCCATTGAGAAGAATTGGATTTAAACTGAAAGAAAAACTTCAAATCTAGAGTTCTCAAGCGAATGATACAGTTCTCGCGCGAATAGTCTTCCGCAAAACTAATCGCACAAGTTTTCGCACAAACTTCTCGCGCAGTAAGTTTTGTAACTAAATTTTGCGAAATGTTCAAGTTTTCGAGCGAAAGGAATCTTTCTGTCATAGAATTTCAACGAACTTTTACTTCTCGCTCTAACAACAACTTTTCGCGTGTGAAAATTAACTTTGCGCCTGATCAAACTCAGTCAATTTTGACAATTCCAGCCTCAAACACCAATTTTTTCAAAATTAACTGTTTAATATTTCAATTAGTGATTTTAGGTTCGATTATGATCCTAATTGTCTCTAATTGATTGAATTAAGCTCAATTGATCACCAAAACAAGTCAAATCTTTAATTAAAAAGCATAACATCTCTTAAGGTCTTCAAAAGTGATCAAATAAGCCACGAATTCAATAAATCTTCAATGAACTTCAAATCAGATCTCAAGAACACTTCAATAAGAACTAACCAACCTTTGATTCAATCGATCAAGAGCACACCTCGCTCTGATACCAATTGTAAGGATTAACACGTTACAATGATTGATCTCTTGACAAAAATGCAGAATTTTGACATCACGGAATAAGATTGAATAATAATTGAAGAACACAAACACAAATGTAAATAAACTTTGATTATATTGCTCTCTGACTTGTAAAGTTTTACAATACAAATGAAATCGGGAAAATGACAAAAGCTATTGAAATACATTACAAAACTACTATTTATACTATTCTATGAAGTTCTCGCGCGACTAACAAGTTCTCGCGCGATCAATAGGTTTTCGCGTGAGAAGCAAGTTATCGCGCGAAAACTCTAACTATTCGCGTTACTTGGTCTTCATCTTGATTTGATTTCTGGATACTCTAGGTTCAATCCCTACACATGTAGAATACTATACTATATACGAGTCAACTTTAGAACAAAACTAAACGATTGGACCTCCTTTGCTCTAATATGAGTCAAGGATCATAGTGGTGAAAATATTCCAAGTCCGGTCATATTCAGGTGAGGGTATCAAGTATGGGTGACCAACTTAGGTGTGACTGAGTAAGGTCCTTGGTATTATTTTAAGTTTTGGCACATTTGGGTAGGACCTCAACTACAAATGAGCACCCTTAGGTGTGGATAAATTTATACATACGGGTGAATTTACACATGCCAGTTAACTACTCTTATGAGAATTAAATAATACGGAGCACATGTGGGTTAAAGACTTAATTCAAAACTACAATGCTCATATGCGGGTAACTTAATTCTTTTCTGAAATTTGGCTAAGGACAATCAGATACGAGTAAAAGTGACAGATCTTTTACTAAATTTGTCTAAGGATGTTCATATTCAGGTAATAGTGCTAGATTAGGGTTATAATCTTGGATCTTTTCTAAGATTTGGCAAAGAACAATCTGATCTAGCTAATAGTGCTAGATTTAGGTAACGATGTCATATAAGGGTGTCATATCCTGAAATCCCACCTGTAAGATTCTACTGTGAGGCGCATCACAAACCAGGAATGTAGTCATCATTTATGTTTAGTGATCCCTATATGAATTGAAAATACTAAATTTATCATTCAACATAAGAAAAAAAACGTTGTGTAAAGTTTGACTTGCGGAAGAGTAAGTAAACGTAAAAAAAAACAAAACGTAAGTAATGTTCAAAAGAAGTTGCCCAAATAAAGTAAGTAATGTAACTAAAACATGTTTGAATGTTAGATGAAAGCAATGCGACTCTAGTGCAATCCAAACTTTAGTTTTGCTAGTGACCTGAGAAAACATGCTTAATATGTCAATATTATGGTTAGTGAGTTCACATGTTTCATAAGAAAATAATGTTTGAATTGTTTGTAAGATAATGTACCTATAGTCATATCGATAGATAGCTAACCTATGTGCATGTTTCTAAGGGTTTCGAAATGAAGCTAACTATTTGATGTTTTTTACCTTTCACTAAGTCTATCATAAGAAAATAATATTATAGTTAGTGAGTTCAGATGTTTCATAAGAAAATAAATGTTTGAAATGTTTATAAGATAATGCACCTATAGTCATATCAGTGGGTCACTAAGTGTATCAAACATAAGACCGTGAGTGTGTGTTCATGTTGGTCCATATAACCCTTTGTATCCAAAAAACTCCAATTGTAGTACATTTAAGAAAAGCTATCATATCTAACCAGTTTGATCAAAGTTGACTTTTGTTAACCAAGTTTGAACAGTTTACCTGACGGCCTCTTGGTGACTCCTTTAGTGAATTCATGTTCAATTGTTTCCATAAAGTTCATCACAATACACGTAAGGTTCCAATTTAGGTTTCTACTTCAAAAAATCTTCATTTTTAGGAAAGTATGATTTTCAATTACACACATGTAATTGACTATCTAAATCATCTAGCATAGCAACACATGCATCATAATTAACATGCAAGTTAGGAACATCTAATGCTTCTTCATGCATAAAGTTTCCATTATTAGTAACGTATAATCACAAAACAAGTTTTATATATGCCTAGTTTTCCAACATGAACCTATGATCAATCTAATAGATAATCAACCATTACAACACTTTCCAAACATGTAAAACTCATCATGCAATTTACTATACCAATAAAGTTACAATTAATAGAAGGTTATGAACATAACACTTGATTCCTATGATTCAACCATTCACAACACATTCCTATGTTCCATATAACACATTATTATCATTACTATCCATTATGTACACCCAAAACTCAAGTCATATAACACTTTCACCAATAAAGTTACTATTTTTAGTAACCTATGAAAACCAAACTAATTTCACAATTCCTCAAATCATCAAAACCCTTTATCATGATCTATTAACATAATAACATCAATATTAACCAAATTAAAGTTACTATTATTAATAACCCTTAGTTTTCATGCAAAACTAGGGTTTCCTAATATAATATTTCACTACAATACACCATAACAACGTATAATTGATGTTCAAGTTGACATGTTTGCTTAATTAGACTTGTGTTTGGATTATTTATGGTTTCAGGAACAAAACTAGATCAAAAAACATGAAAACTATTAAAACTTACTTGTAAAATTGAAATCTTTGAATACTAATGATTCCTCGGTGTTAGAAACATCCAATCTCAAGATTGATTGCTCAAACAAGGGTCAAATATAAATGGTTTGGTGTGTGGTGGTGTCTAAAATAGCAAATAGGGATGGGGGTGGCTTCTTGCAACCATGAATACAGAATGGGGGAGTTAAGGTTAGGGTTTTAGCTTTTCTAATTTAAAAAAAAAATGTAACTCCCCTAAAATGGATATAAAAATGGGTTCGAATGATCTGTGAGTGGGTTTTACTAATCCGGGTTGCTAGATACTCCATGTTACATTATTTTAACTTTAATAACTAAAATGAAGTCTAAACTATTGCTTTTATAACAATTTTTATGAGAATTAATTTATAAAAACTCTTAACACATAAAAACATGTAATTGTTTGAAGTTTCACAATTTCATGTCAATATTAACAATATAAGCATGAATCATATAACATATAATTTCACATAAATTATATTAATTATATCTATCTGAAATATTATTTATAATAAATCACCAATGTTGGGGGACAAGTCTCATGTCTGATTCGGTAATTCTTTGAATTACTATTAAGTAAATTTTCGTATAATGACTAACTCACTTAATCAACCTAGTTAAGTGAAATGAATGAATATATGCTTAGATAGTATAATTCATATCAGTCCAGAGTTAACGCAATTGTCGAGTGTCACATCATCCTATTGTTGAAAGAAAATTCATCCAAAAGTTTGGCTAATGTCGCTTATGAATAGACGAAAATTTTCCGATTGTCACATCATCCCGTTATTGAAGAAATTTCACCCTAAAACTTTAAAATAGTACCCCTCGTGTTAGGCATTACACTCTTGAATGTTATGGATACTTGCACATTATAAGATCTTTGCTCTCCCACGTGAACTCCGGACTACGCTTTGAGTTTCAATGAACTTTAACATTTGGGATACGGCTATGTAAAAGCGTTTTGATCTCTCAATCCATGATCTCCACCAGTTCCTCAATGAAAGGCAGTTGTTCATCAACGTGTATCTCATCCAGTGGAAGGACGAGTGTCTTATCATATAAGAACTTCTTCAAACTTAAGACATGAAAGACATTATGTACTCCGTTAAGCTCTTCTGGCAGATGCAGTTGATAAGCCACGGGCCAATCCTCTTCATATTCTAAAGGTCCAATGTAGGGTGGATTTAGCTTGCCTCTATTTTCAAAATGAATCACACCTTTTCAAGGAACTTTTAAAAGAACTTTACCGCCCACTTGAAATTCTAATGGTTTTTATCGCTTATTGGCATAGCTCTTTTGATGGTGACAAGCTGTTGTCGTATGGTTTCTAATTTACATAATTTTCTTTATTGTTTCATGCATAAGTTTAGGACCAGTAATTTGGCTATTTCTTAATTCTGCCTAACAAATAGGGGATCGACATTTTTGTTCGTATAATGCCTCGAATGGTGCTGCTTTGATGCTGGTGTGGTAACTATTCTTGTAGGAAAAGTCCACTAAAGGTAAATGGATCACCAAACTGCTACTAAAGTCAATGACACAAGCTTATAACATATCCTTAAGAGTTTGAATCGTATGCTCACTCTAGCCATTGGTTTATGGATGATATGTTGTGAACATGTCCAAGCGCGTGCATAGATAGTTTTGTAAAGATTGCTTGAATTGTGAAGTAAATCGAGCGTCTCGATCAGAGATGATGTAAATTGGTATTTTGTGCCAAGAGACTATTTCCTTTAAATAGATGCGAGTCAACTTCACAATCTTATCAGTCTCACTAATTTCATAAAAGATGTGAGGATTTGGTTGAGTGATTTGTGGGGATTGAACCTAGAGGCTCGAGAAATCAAAATAAGATATAGAATATCATGTTCATTTTGTTGAGAATTCTGATTTTGTACGAAAATTCTTAACTTTGTACAAATTATCAGAGAGCAATACTACTGTAAATTATTTGCTTTGTGTTTGTTTCTACTTGATTTTGTACATCTTCTAGTTCTACCATGATTCCATGATTGATTCATTTAACGTTTCTCTCACGAGATCGATCTACAATAAATTCTGAGCCTTATGTGCTCTAGATAGATTTGGTTAGAACTTGAAGTGATTTGAATATGTTTCGAGCCACAAATTTGGTTTCAACATGAAGATTGAATTGGAATGATTGAGTTTGTGCTTATTTTGGATGTGTTTGAGATCAAAGACCTGTTGAACAAGCTTATTTGAATATTTTGAGACATTTTAACAGTTAAAATGGCTATAATTGAATCAATAGTGACAATTAGGATTAAACTTGAACTTAATTCACTAATTTGATGCTCAATTATCACTTTTGAATGAATTGGTGACTAAATTGACGCTGAGAAGGATTGATTTGGTTAGAAAAGATGTTTCAAAAAGTTTTTATTCATACATGAAAACCTGCTCTTTCGCATGAGAAGATCTACAATTCGCAAAAGACGGTTACTAATAGTTTTAGTTCACGCGAGAAGTTGAACTACTCACAAAATTCTGTTACAAAATTTGTCACGTGAAAAGTTTCAAATTGTCGTATGAGAAGTTCAATTTTCATGAAATTTTGTGAAGTTTGAAGTTTGATTTTCACAATGGCCATCAATCCCAATTTGAAGAATCTCGCTGCTACTCTAAGTCTAGATAATGAAATTGGAACAAGCACTAAACCACCAAGAAATTTAAGTGAGGATGACTATGCTAATTGGGTGTATTGGTTCGAGAACCATATCATTTACACTGAACCAAGGATGTTACGATCAATCAAATATGGAAAGTCATTCCCCTGTATAAAAATTACAAAGGAGAAATGATTCAAAAACAGGAACATCTTTGGGATGAGGAAGATCTGAAGAAGCTGGAAGTTGATGACAAAGCTTACGCAGCCATAACCATGGCTTTGACTACTGAGATTGCTCAAAGTTCAAGGGATTGAAGGGCACAAAGTCTTGTGAGATGCCATGGAGACTCAAATTATGGGAACAAAGATATGAGGGAAAGTAAGAAAGACACGCTGAACTAAGAGTTTAACATGTTTAATCATGTACTGGGAGAGATGATGGAGACACAGATTTTTAGATTTTTGAAGTTGGTAATGAAGATGAAAAGTGCGGGTATCTCTTTTGAAAACATAGCTATCAATAAGAAGCTATTGAACTCATTATCATACAGTTAGAATAAAAACTGTACTTCTATTAAGAGAACCAAAGACTTGTTCACTCTATCTCTTAGTGATTTGATCTCTACCATTAAATCATATGAGATGGAAGATAAGCAAAGAGCTGCTAACCATATGAACTCAATAGGAGCTAAAGCCACTGTGTTATATGCAAAGATGGCTAGCAATCCAAATTACTATGTGAGTTACTCTCAAATGTGTCAACAATAACAATTTGGAAGCCCTTTCCTTCCTTTTGTCCAAGAAACACCTATTTCTCATCTCCAAGTTACAATCCCAATCAGTATTCCCTCATGTAATCCCAACATGTGTTAGTTCAACCTCAAACCCACACATACTCCTTAGTTCAACCTTAGCCTCATACATATTCATCCATTTAGCCTCCAACCAGATTCAACAAGAATACGTTGCTACTTCCAACACATCAAAACAAACCATTCAGATCCTAGAAGATAACCTTGCCTTGTTCACTACTTTCATGTCCAACTATGAAGCTTTCATGGAAGGAAGATTAAATGCTCCAAATGTTCTGGTTAATAACTTATGAGAGGTTAATCAAGATGATCTAGAAGAAAATGATATCAAGTATCATATGCCAATGGTGGTGTATAAAGCTAAGAAGTTTGCAAGAACTGGTTGAAAAATGTTTAGGGTGAACAATGCTAGTAAGATTGGACTCGATAATACAAGTCTGCGATGTTATAAATATGACAACCCGGGCATTTTTCTAGGGAATGCACAGAACTAAATACCAATTCTAATGAAAGTGGAAAAAGGATGGTGATTGTCGAAGTTGAATCTAATAATGACAAGCCTGGCACATCAAGCAACAAAGCACTTATATCACAGACAAGTGGTGAGTATGATTGGTCTGATCAAATGGAAATACTGGATCTAAAATTATCCATAGCTTTAATAGTAGAAATCAAAACTGATGAAGTAGGGGAGATGCCAAAAAATTTGTTTGTTAAGTTTGTTTCTAATGACAAGGAGTGCTTGAAGCTATTGCAACATTTGATATCATAGTTAAGGTATATAATGATCTTAGCACTACTTCATGTGTTGAAAAGATTCAAAGATATAGAGTTCATAATAAGAATTTGACCTTGAAAGTTGATAAACTTCAATATCAAGCTCAAAAACATAAATCTAATGAACTGGTTTTTAAAGAAAAGCTAGAAGGATTAAATAAATCAAATTATAAATTACAACTTCATCTTCATGATAAAAAATGCACAAATAATGAATTATCAAAACATAATGATGAACTGACTTTGGAAATAAACAAACTTAACAGTGAACTCTTATCTGCTAAACTTATAGTTGGAAATTTGAACTTTCTTCAAATATGGTCGAAGGATAAATTAAATCCCAAATGACACAAAAGATCAATGGTGGTAAAAGTGGTATTGGATTTTCCAAAATAGTACCACCCATTAATCATGATTATTCATGTACACCCTCATCAATTTTTATAACATATGAAAGTATGAGCTATGGGTTGGGATTTCAACCAAAGTGTGACTTAAAACCTTCAGTCAACACTCATTTGACTATTGATCCATTCACGAAAACTAAAATTAAATCAATGATGCTATTTTTTGTGCAGAAAATGTGAAGAAAGAGAGTTTTGTGAAAGATTGGAATAATGATTATAATTTTGATTTTCAAGATAATAAAAATAAAATTTGTATTGAAAATATATCTACTTGTAATTCATCACTATTAGTTAATGAAAAGATTGATTTTTCTGTTTTCAAGTCTGATTGTTCAATCGATTCTACAAAACAAGAGAAGTTAAGAGCAAATATCATTCACAGTGATAAAGCTTGTAACAGAAAACAATTAATTACATCATCATCTGACTTGAAAACTGATTTCAAGAACAGATTTGTTTCAAAAGACAATATAGATAATGAAGATTATATTTTTAAAATAAACGAATTTTGAATATTTAAAAATAAACTTCCTAATGATGCTAACCCTATGAAAAAAGTTGTTTGTAGTTCAGGTGTCACTAAAACGGCTCCAATTCAAGTATATGTGTCTCAACATGTTAAAGCTACAGATCATGCCTCATCAGCTTCAGGTCAAAATCAATAGATAAAGAACATTTCCTCAATTTTTTTGGATCAAGCTAGAAAACTTTATATTGATAGAGAGAAATAAGAGACTGTTAAAGAACCACATAGTCAAAGATATACTACAGCTGGATTCTATGATAATTTTTGGGGTTACCATAAACAGTTCGAGAGAAATATGCGAGTGAATGATGTTTATCAGAAACCTTGTTGTTATGTTTATGGAAAGCCAAATCATATGGCAAGAAATTGCATTCATCAACACAAATCAATAAGCGGACAATGATTTCATAATTCCATTTCACATAATAGAAAACATTTTTTTGTCAATGCCAAGTTCAATAAAAATTCAACTTTTTCAAAATCTTTTAATGCAAAACAAAAACTTTGAGAAAAGATGATGTGAACATAATAAATGTGATTAAGAAATCATAATGTGTTGATGAAAGCAATATCAATTTCTTGAATAATAATCTGAAGAAAAATGACATGAACCGACTCAAGAATGGAAAGTTAAGGTCAAGACTACCGTTTGAGACATTGTTGATGATTATGTGTTCAATGATAAACAACATATGATTTTAAAATTAGTAACATACTTGGATGAAAACAATGTTCTCAAGTCAACGATGGCTTGGGTTTCTAAATCTGATTAAATTTATTAATATGTGCAGGAACAACCAAGGCAAGCTATTAATAGCTTATGGCATGTTGATAGTAGTTGTTCTAGACACATGACTGGTAACATATCACTGTTAAACAATATTCAAACTTACAATGGTGGTTATGTTATCTTTCCTGGTGAAAATGGAGGTAAGATTACAAAGAAAAGTACAGTGACTAATGGTGTCTTAAGTTATGAAGATGTAAGTTTTGTTGAAGAGTTAAAACACAACATGTTAAGTGATTCTCCAATCTGTGACAAATGTTATTCTACACATGTCACTGATAAAGAATGTCTTATCATTAAACCTGGTTTTCGAGAGACAAAGATACATATTTGTTAGATATGAATGGTTCACATTCATTGGTAATAGCTTCATGTTTGTTATCAAAAGCCTCAGAAAGTGATTCAATGTAATGGCATTGTCATCTTGGACATGTCAATATTAAAAATATAAACAAATTAGCAAGAGGAAATCATGTTGTGGGTTTACCATTGAAAGAATTTCAACTTATTAAACATTGTATGTCATGTTCCAAAGGTAAACAACACAACTTCCTCACAAACTAATGGCACATACAAAAGTTGAATCCATCCTCCACCTGTTGCACATAGATCTGTTTGGTCCTATGAGTGTGTTGAGCTTAGGACAATATGCATATTATTTGGTTATTACTGATGATTTTTCTATATTTACTTGGGTTTTCTTTTTAGCAACGAAGGATGAAATGCCTCACTTGCTAATAAAGTTCATGAATCTCATGGAAAATCAGATTGATAAGAAGATAAAGTGTATCAGGAGTGATAATGGAACAGAGTTTTGTAATCATATCTTGAATGAATTTTGTGATTCAAAGGAGATAGCTAGACAATTGACTGCAGCATGAACTCCATAGCAAAATGGAGTTACCGAAAGAATAAACACAATATTGATTAAAGCGGTTCGAACAATTCTATGTACTACAAAACTTCCATCATTCTTTTGGGCAGAGGCTGTCAATAACGCTTGTTATGTTTAGAATCATGTCTTGATAAACAAACAACAAAATATGACTCCTTATGAATATTCTTTGAACATAAACCCAAAATCAAATATTTTAAAGCATTTGGTTGTTTTACTTTCTTACTCACATCCAATTCAAAATTTAAATTTGATGAAAATGCTGATGATTATTATTTTGTTGGTTACTCCACTAACAAAGTGGCATATTGGGTTTATAATTTAAGAACTAAATAGATTATAGAGTCATTTGATATAGATTGGCATGAATCTAACAAACCTGATGCCGGATCTGCTACTGCTTGGGTATATGACTATGCCTCATTGTTTGACACTTTTAATCGATCTTCTTATGTTTATACAGATATTCACCCTTTGACGTCAGCTATTAATGATGTATTTTTTAATGATGATGGTCCTATTTCATCTCCAACTAAAGGAATATGAAGGGACATAAGTTCTTCTTCAAATGTTTCAGCTATTCAACCCTCTAATCCAAACTTGGATCATATTCTTGATTCAGATTACTTTTCATCACAACTGTTTTAAGTCTAGTCAATCAAGTGGTTGAAGAAGCTCTACAGTCTTCAAATACAATTACTTCTTCAACACAAGATGTTCTGATTGAAACAATTCAAGTCCCATTTGAAGATTCATTAGCTGAGTTGCATTCATTGGAAATAGTAGTTTGTGACATTGCAGGACCGGTTATGGTTATGCAACAGTTTTACAGTTGGAGAATATCACACTTACTAAATCAAATAGAGAACCAACAAAGAAACAAAGAACTAACAAGTAAAGAACTCAAGAACACAGTATTGGTTTTCGAGGATGATGTATATTGCTCTCAAGTAATTTTACAAGTGTTACAATGCTTAGTCTAAAGACTAGTTGCATGAGATACATTATACTACAACTTACAACCGGCCATACTTTGAAGGCTAGCTGGACACTAATCTAGACAACAAGATCAATGTAGAGTGAAAAGGCAGATAGCCTTTTGACTAGTGACAAATCAAACATAGTACCATAATGAAAAGGTGACAAAAGTATGGAGATAATCACCAACTTGTATAAGTTAGTGAGTCTTCAGGGTTGGTAGCGGAAAGTGGTTCAGCTTTTGTCAAAAGTAAGTCAGAGGCATGTCTTCTTTATCTATATAAGCTAGTTCTTCTCTTGAACTCCTCAGACACCCTCATCTGAATCCTTTCAGCTAACCTATTAGCCTATCTGTTTTGGCTTGGATTGACAAGTGTGGCAAGTCAACCAGAGGGAAGCTTTCATAGAATCTCAGGGTATGGAAGTTGAAAACTTCTTGTTAACCCTGATATCTAGAAAGTACCAGGGCTCTTCTATCACTATCATACCTCCATCTTACTATTGGATTGTCAACAGGGAGGGATAGAGGTGACATAGCCCGTAGCACAATACCCTCCTTAAATAGACTTTGAACAATGGCATCCATATTGATATGGCTTGAGGAGGTTGTTGAGTCTGGACAATTGCAAGTGAGGGTGGTGAATCCTCAATGTCCATACTCTGGGCAGTGTTTCCAAGTTTTATGGCTGTGGTGGCTTTCTCCCTATTTTTGGTGCCTAAACCCTAAACCCTAGTATCACCTACTTGCACAGGTGAGGTAGAGGTTAGGTCCACCACATCCACAGGTTATTATGGACTTGGTTGACCATGCCTGGCAAGCCTCTCAACTAACCTACCCTTGAGATTGATGATCTTAAGTTGCTGATTGTATACCTACCTTTGTAAGGTAGCCGCTTGAGATTCCAGGTGACTAACCTTAGAGACTAGATAGATTCAGGTCTTTGTCAATTTGTGCACCCTTAGTTGCATACTCCCCTCATCTTCATCACAAAAATCATGGAGGGATGAGAGTACATAACCAACGTCATCTCCCTCACCACCAAACATTGTTTCTTGGTCTCTAGATTTCCCCTGCTCAATGACAGCTTCATAAGAAGTGCCAAGGAGCTGGGTTGTCATGGTTGAGATTTTAAAGATGTAATCACTTGCAGAAGTGAGTGCCTCTTCAACATGAACCTCTTGAACTTGTTCAGAGAGGTCCACCTCAGTCATGGGTGGATGATATGGGCTAGATATGGGAGTAGCAAGAGCACTCATCTCTCCTTGAGCAGGGGAGGTGTCACACCCTCAATTTCCACAAACGGGGTTTTACTGTTAGGTGTGTAACATACCAGGATCTTAGCCGATAGTTACACTAAAAAACACAATAATTACAAAGCATAATTGTTCAATATTATTAGAAAATTTCAAAAGCATAGTTAATAATGAATCCATGAAAACATTTGTGTAAGCGTAAACACTCTTAGTTTAAATAACGTAAAACAAGCGCAACCTAAAGAAATATAATTTGCGAAAACATTGTTTAACCGTTTACAATACTCAGAATGTATGCGATAATAAAATGCTCCTAGTCATGCACACCTTAAGAATCTGAAAGAAAAATGCTAAAATGTCCACATAGGGTTGTTGAGTTCACAGGTTTTGATATATATTAATATAATCGAAAACAGATCCAGTAAACAAAGTAATATCAGTAGATAGCTAGTCTACATGACAAGTTACATAGTGTATGAAGTTCGCAACTGAAGCTGACAAATGAAAGTATGCCTCGGTTGTGGTTACCAGACCACAACACTAGAAATTAGGTCGATTAAACACCCGTTTGACGCAGTCGTGCTAGCGCGACTAGCCCGAGTGGGGTTTGTCAAACCTAGTAGATCTACTCAGAATTACCTCGCTAAAGTACAAAAATTAATGGTTCGAAAGTGAGGACTTAAAATGATACAGCACTAGTAATCATGAGATAATTATAGTAATACTGATCTAATGAATGAACGTTTAAAAAGTGAACATGTTTCGTTTCCCCAGAAAGAATATTCGTAAAGTGGGGCCGTAAACTCACCTTGTATGCACGACAACAAGTAATGCAAGCATAAAAAATTGGGTTCCGATTAACCTGGATTATCATTTAAGGTGTATTAATATTAATTATTGATATTCGAACTACACGGTCTTTCGATCACGGCTTGATTGCATACCGGGTATACACTCTCACCCATCACACCTACATGCATAATCCATACACAAGAACATACAGGAAAGCATAAAACCATGTATGTATATATATATATATATATATATATATATATATATATATATATATATATATATTTCACATCAGCATACCTATTTATACCATAACTACCCACCCACACAAGCATAAGCATACAACATGCGGTTCCACATATTTATATATGTACATACCATAGCACAACATCTTCCATAATATATAATATACACACTCAACAACCCACATACTACACAATACATATAATATCTACATGTGCAACCCTAAATTTATAACAACAAAAACCAATCCACAATCCCTAAACATAAAATTACACCAACACAACAACCATGCCACCCTCAGCTTGCTTAAGAACCATACACCATGTAATGCACTCCTCAAATACCTGGTATTTACACCGATCCATACCCATACAACCAAAACCCTATGGCCACCCCCTACAACTGTATCCATTGGTTTCCCAAAACTCACATAGAAGCACACATTAAAGAATCACATTCTTGACCCCTTCCTAACCCATCTATTCCTCGAGTCACCACTGAAAACATACCGCACAATAGAGCACTCACACCATGCAAGATTAATAGAAAAACACATACAACCGATCGCATACATATAACAATGAATATACTACTCGATACACACCTATAATTGATCATGGCATCACTTACGAAGAACACATACAAATACACAGTAGGGAACACACACACACACACCATATATATATATATATATATATATATATATACACATCGCAGAACACATGTACACCTATAAAACACACACACGCACACCAGAAAAATACACATACGCACACCAGAAACACACACACGCAAAAACATGCACGCACACATCACAGAGATCACGAGATCGAGCAACCGAAACTGAAATCAATATCGAACGCGCGAGACGAGCAATAGGAATGTACCGTAATGCTGTTTTGGTTGGATCTCGCGATTGCCGGGGAAAACTGTTGTACACCTACCACCGCGGAGGATTAAATTGCTAGAGAGGGTGGTTGTCACAAGGAGGGAAAGATTGCCGAAGGAGTTTGGCGTGAGGAAGGGAAGGGATGCCGTCGAGGGAAGTGGTTGCAAGGTTGGGTTTTGAGGATGAGGAAACAGATGGGATGTAAGGCCCCATTCCCGGAGACCCCACAGTTGGTCATTCATAGCACTTTTCATATTAAAACACATTCAGATTCATCAAAACAAGAAAACTTTGCAGCGGAGTAATTTAATAAAAACCATAGCATTCATTAACCATTACTTTTGCCAAGAAATACATAGTTGTTGCAAGTTACAAAAAGAACATCTAGTTGCATTTCAAAACAAAAATAACTTTTCAGCATTTCATGGATGCCATTTGCCAGGTAGCTTCAATCTCGTGCCATCCCAGCAACACCAATACCTGTAAACAAATAAGCATATAAAAGTCAGCATTTCTGAATGAGTTCTAGTTTAATATTATAGAAAATACACTTTTGTAAACTTCACTTTGGTGATCATTCATCAATATACATAATCAATCATTAAGAGATTCATTATCTTTCTTTCTTTCATTAGCTTTCTCTTTCATTAACTAGGATTGCAAAGCAAGAGCCTTGTTGGTTGGCAACAGATGTCGAACCCCTGTCGGCAAACGTTTATCATGGTAGCTAACCCATCGACAGTTGACCCACACTGCTAGGCACAAAGCCTGCTCATGAATACGGGTCCCATTCATCATACATTGGTCAATCACAAGGATTAGACCCCAGATGTGCATCCTCATAGGTTATACAGCCGCACATCAGTTGAGCTAACGACAACAAGGTCGTGCACCTCCATTCATTGTGCTTGCAAGGCTTTTCATTCATCATAAGGGCCTAAGGGTAACATTCATTAGGTTACAGTGTCGCTTTTTATTTCTTTGTATCCACTTGGTTAGGAATAATACTTTGAAAATATTCATTATTTTTAATAATCACATACCATGAAACATCATAAATATCATCCATAACAGCATGCCATAAGAAGAGAAATAAAAATTAGAAACATTAAACAAGCATAATCTTTTCTTATTCATCAATACTTAACACTTAGATTCTATTCCTAAAATTTCAGAATAATTCTAAGTCCCCAAAGACATGCGGATGGAACAAGTGCTGATGAACTGTAGCTAATGCGGGTGAAAGTCTTAAGAAAATATCCCAAGTGTCCAAAGAAATGCTGGTAGAACAAATACTGATGAGCATAAACAAATACGGATGAACAATACTAAATGCGAATGATCAAAATACTTAACTATGGAACATAAAACCAATGCGGATGAATGCTCAACAAATGCGGATGAAGACTTAGCAAATGCGGATGAAGACTTAGCAAATGCGGATGAAAACTTAGCAAATGCATATGAAGACTTAGCAAATGCGGATGAAGACTTAGCAAATGCGTATGAAGACTTAGCAAATGCGTATGAACAAAAGGCTTAACTGTTAAATGCGGATGAACACAAAAACTAACCTGCAATGCAACCTATGCCATTACCAGTTCCCAATCATCATTCCAACATGAACACAACTTAGATCTATCGGTCTAACACTTAGAACATCATAAACATTAAACGATCAACAAGAGAATCACATAACATAACTATATCATCATAATCATCCGTACCATACATGGAAAACCATAACTTGCTTTGAAAACATTAGTTACATATGCATACCAGCCCCAAATAAGTCAAAAACATTAAAATAGGGGATCTAGAACACGCCTCTAACTGCTTTCGAGTAATACTCCTCCAAACCCGAGAGCAACCTGGAGTTCTAGCACTTAAACACACAAAATCAAGCTGCCAAACACAATGAACACGTAAAGATCGGTCCAGAAGCTCAACCCAACTAAAAACCGAAACAGAAAACACAAGAAAACCTCACCTCAAGGAGAATTCAATTTCTCACACACAAAAAACCCAGTTAAAGTTTTGGTTCTCCCTCTTGCAGCCGAATTCAATTGGTGAAATGGGGTGTGGGCGACCATGCTTCTTTTTAAATCCCATAATGGGCAAGTTTGCCACTTGCACAACTTTAACCTCTTGACTTGGAATATTTCACCTTTCTTTCTTTTTCTTTTCTTTTGCTGAAATTTTCCATGTGTTACAAGTCCACCCCCCTTAAATGGGTTTCGTCTCCGAAACCTGTCACTCCTCGAACAGATGCGGGTAATGTTGTCTCATTTCCTCCTCGGTCTCCCACGTAGACTCGGAAAACTTCCTGTGTCTCCACTATACTCACACAAGTGGAACCACTTTATTCCATAGCCTCTTCTCTTTTCTGTCAATGATGGCCACTGCTACTCCACATAATTGAGTCGTTCATCCATCTTGATATCCTCTAGTGGCACGATCATATCTTCATCGGCTAAGCACTTTCTTAGATGAGATACATGAAATGTCGAATGAATCCCATTTAACTCATCGGGTAACTCCAGACGATAGGCCACCTCTCCTACTCGAGCAATGATTCATAAAGGCCCTATGTACCTTGGACTTAACTTTCCCCGCTTCCTAAACTGGATGATCCCTTTCCAAGGCGAGATCTTCAGCATGACTCTGTCACCCACCTTGAATTCGATCGGTTTACGTCTCTTGTCGGCATATGACTTCTGAATATCTTTTGCCGCCTTCATGAAGGCCTTAATCTTTTCCAACTTTTCAGTCGTAGCCTCGATCACCTCGATGCTCCCTATTTCCTTCTGCCTGATGTCACCCCAACATATAGGCGTCCTACACTTCCTACCATATAGCATCCCATATGGAGGTATACCAATGGTGGCATGATAACTGTTGTTATATGAGAATTTGGCTAACGGTAAGTGTTCGTCCCAACTTCCTCCGAAATCAATGACGCATGCTCGTAGCATATCCTTCAGCATCTGAATTGTCCTCTCCGACTAACCGTCTGTCTGAGGATGGTAAACCATACTGATATGTAACCTTGTCCCCATCGCCTCATGAAATCTTTTCCAAAACTTAGATGTAAACCGAGTGTCATGGTCAGACACGATAGACACCGGTACGCCATGACAAGTCACTATCTCTTTGATGAAAAGATCCGCCAACCTCTCAGATGAATACGTCTCGCGGATCAGTAGAAAGTGAGCACTCTTCATCAGACGATCAACTATCACCCATATGGCATCGTATCCCCTTGCCGTACGCAGTAACTTCGTAATGAAGTCCATGGTGATGTGCTCCCATTTCCACTCGAGTATATCAAAAGGTTGGATCTTTTTGTATAGCTTCTGATGCTCCGCCTTCACTTGTAAACACGTAAGGCACTTACTCACATACCCCGCCACACCGCGCTTCATTCCCGGCCACCAGTAATCTTTCTTCATATCATGATACATCTTTGTAGCACCGGTATGGATTGAGTATCGAGTCTTGTGAGCCTCATCCATGATCTTCTCACGCAAACCCCCATAATGAGGAATCCACATTCGCCCCAATCGAGTACGGACACCTTCTCCCCCAACTCGGCGACTAGACCTTTCATCCTTTCGGAGTTAATTAGATCTTCTTTCAGCGCTTCACCCTGAAATTCCTTAATCTGCTTCATCACATTAGAGATCATAACCAACTGATAAGCTTTCACCCGAATTGGCTCGGGTTTCTCCTTCCGGCTAAGGGCATCCGCTACCACGTTGGCCTTGCCCGGATAGTAATGGATCTCATAATCATAGTCTTTGATCAACTCTAACTGCCTCCTCTGGCTCATGTTGAGATCCTTCTACTTTAAGAGGTACTTAAAACTTTTGTGATCAGTGAAGATGGTGCACTTCGTACAGTATAGGTAGTGCCTCTAAATCTTCAATGCAAAGACCACAACTGCCATCTCCAAGTCATGAGTAGGGTAGTTAGCCTTATGGATCTTCAACTGTTGAGACGCATAGACTATAACCCTTCCCCGTTGCATCAGCACACAACCCAATCCCAAATAAGAAGCATTTGAATAGACCACCAAGTCTTCATTCCCTTTGGGTAACATCAAATAGGAGCTTGAGTCAATCTTGTATTTAACTCTTCAAAAGCATTCTCCAGCTCTTGATCCCGTACAAACTTCACATTCTTATGGGTCAATTTGGTCAATGGTGAAGCTATCTTGGAGAAGTCTTGGATGAACCTTCTGTAGTAGCCCGCCAAACCCAAGAAACTGCGGATCTCGAAAGGCTTCTTCGGAGTCTTCCATTGCATAACCGCCTCCACCTTTGCCGGGTCCACCATAATCCCTTCAGAATTAACCACATGACCCAAAAAATGAACTTCCCGCAACCAGAACGCGTATTTGGAGAACTCAGCATACAGCTTCTCTCTTCTAAGCGTCTCCAATACCTCACGAATATGACCGGCATGCTCTTGTCACTCTTCGAATAAATCAGGATATCATCGATAACACAATCTTTGATTTATCCAACATCGGCCGACTCACCCGATTCATCAATTCCATAAAAGCAGCTGGCATGTTAGCTAAACCGAAAGACATAACGACGAATTCGTAATGCCCATATCGTGTTCGAAATGCGCTTCGGAATATCCTACTCCTTAACTTTTAGCTGATGATTACCAGATCGTAGATCTATTCTTGAGAACCAACTAGCACCTTGGAGCTGATCAAACAGGTCATCAATCCTCAGTAGCGGATACCGGTTCTTCACCGTCAACTTATTCAACTCATGGTAGTCGATGCACATCCTTATTCTACCATCTTTCTTCTTTACAAAGAAGACCAGAGCACCCCAGGGAGAGATACTCGGTCGGATGAACCCCTTATCTAATAACTCTTGCAACTTGGTCATCAGTTCCTTCATCTCGGAGGGAGCGAGACAATATGATGCCTTTGCAACAAGTTGGGCACCAAGTATCAGATCAATCTGGAACTCGATCTCGCGGTCAGGTGGTACCCCTGGTAGGTCTTCGGGAAACACATCAGGGAAATCGCATACTACCTGCATGCCTGACAGTTGAGGCACGGTAGCATCCACATCCTTCACATAAGCCAAGTAAGCAGCACACCCTTGTATCATAAACTTCTCTGCCATGATCAGCGAGCTTACTCGCGGTGCAATGCACTCCTTGTCTCCATGTACCGTAACAAACTGCCATCGGACGCAGTCAAACAAATTGTCTTTGCTTCGTAGGCTGCCAACCAATCTATCCCTAATGCCACATCAAAACGTCCTATGGCCATCACATACAATCTAGCAGGAAACTTACAACCGTCCAACTCTACGAGGCAATCGTCTATCACATCAGTCACTTTGGTAGACTTTCCAATTGTTGTCTCTACATAGAAGGGCATGTATATCTTCTTATTCCTACCATGCATTTCACAACAAAAGGTAGCAGATACAAAGCTTCTACTAGCACTTGAATCGAAGAGCACAAAAGCAGACAATTGGTTTACCAAAAACATACCTGAAACTACTTCAGGGTCCACTCTGGCTTCTTCTCGGTCATGTTAAATGCCCTTGCCTTGGCTTTGGTGCTCTCACTCCTCCCTTTCTCACCCATAGTCTAGGTCCCTGAGCTCCCTGCTCCACCCTTCTTGCAATCTCGGCCCGAGTAGCCTACCTCCCCATATTGATAATATCACGGTACCCTGCACTCTTTAGCATAATGGCCTTTGCCTCCACACTTAAAACACCAGTTCATCCCCACTCTACACTCACCCATGTGAATCTTCCCACACTTGTTGTATTCCCTCCTGTTGTTCCCTTTACTCAATCCTGGGCGGCGATCATCAATCCTCATCTTCTTTTCCTCGATCCTATAGTGGTCACCCCTGAATCTCTTCCCATTACCGTTCTTATTCCAACTCTTCTCAACCTTCCTCAGAAATTGGCACCGGATCCCTCTCATCATACAACCTTCCCGTCAAATCTACTGCAGACCTGAAAGTGCTCAGTCTAGCAGCTATCATGTTCCTCCTGATATCCACGGGCAGACCCTGCATGTACCTCTTAATCTTCTTGGACTCTGGAGTTACTAGGTCCAGCACAAGTCTTGCAAGTTCATTGAACTTGGAGGTATACTCTTGATGAGTCATGTTTCCAACCTTCAAATGCAAGAACTCCTTCTCAATTTTGTCCAACTCCCGATGTGAACAATACTCCTCCAGTACCAGTTCCTTCAAATCCGACCACCTCATCCTTGTAATAGACAGTTTCCCCTCGGCTTGGACTATGTTGTCCCACCAGCATAATGCCAAGTCAACGAAAGAATGGGAGGCAAACTTCACCTTTTGATCCTCCCGGCACTCACTGATGTTTAGGACTGCCTCCATCTCTCGAACCCAACAATGAGTAGCACTAGCATTGTCGTTACCATCAAAGGTCGGGGGTTTGCACCTCTGAAACGCCCCATTGGTGCACCCCTTAGTGGTCTCCTTCTCCCCCTCGCTATCATAATCATGAATTACCATCCTTGGGCTTGATGGCTCTTCCTTTGTTTTCTCCTTCTTCCCGGCATTATCAGTTCTTTCACCCTCCTTTATAGCTCTCAACACTTCGGTCACCACTGAAGGCAACACATTTTGCATGACGTTGTAGACCTCTTCAGCAATAGCTTCCTTTACTGTGGACTTGAGGGTAGCTGATCCTGCACCCTCTTGGTGGCAATGGAGGTCTATGTCCTCATGAATCATTTCACGAGCCTTAGCCTTGCTTTGGATGACACGTGGCCTAGTAGTACGCCCGCCACGGGCACTGCCTCGGGTTTCCTTCCCAGATTTCCTACCCGCCATAAGATCTACCTCCTATAAGATTCAAACACTAATAAGGTCATTCAAGGTAATAGCTCAGATTATGTTAAGTATAGTAAGTCCCTAATTATAATGGCCAGTTATAATTAGCCACTTACTTTACTCTTCATCCCTCAAGCATTCCCTATCCAGACTACATCAGTATCCAAATCTACTAAGAACATAAATCACATAGCACACGCACGTAATACTGGTTAACTTTTATGAAAAATTTACCTGATGGCACGTAGCTACCTGGGCTGGCATCCTTCTATTAAGTCCCATTTTCAGTTTAAGTTTAGGTTTTGAAAAAGAATTTACCCAATTCTCTTAAACTTTGGCTCTGATACCAACTTGTAAGACCCCGTTCCTGGAGACCCCACAGTTGGTCATTCATAGCACTTTTCATATTAAAATACATTCAGGTTCATCAAAACAAGAGCACTTTGCAGCGGAATAATTTAATAAAACCATAGCATTCATTAACCATTACTTTTGCCAAGAAATACATTGTTGTTGCAAGTTACTAAAAGAACATCTAGTTGCCTTTCAAAACAAAAATAACTTTTCAGCGTATCATGGATGTCAGTCTTTATTTGCTAGGTAGCTTCAATCTCATGCCATCCCCAACAACACCATTACCTGCCAACAGATAAGCATATAAAATTTAGCGTAGCTGAGTGAGTTCTAGATCCCTAGTTTTGCTTGTTTTAAACTTGTTTGGGGCTGAAATACATATTACCTACTGCTTTACAACCAAAAATATGAACTAATCTATGTTTGCACCTGTTTTACATATGGGTGTGTGTTTTGAATGCTTGAATGATTTGTGTAGTTGTATTCTTGTTCTAAGTGTTTAGCATGCTAGATCTGGGCTAAGAATGTATAAGAATGAGAATTTGGAACTGAATATAGTATAAGTGCAACTACCCGTTGGTTTAGCTCATCCGCATTTAGATTTGAATATTTGAAGTGTTTTGTTCAGGCATATTTGCTAAGGTGATCATGCATATTTGCTTGAGTCATCCGTATTTGGTTCATGCGTACTACCCTGGACACTTGGAATACTTTCTAAAAACTTTCATATGCTTTGTGCATGCATATTTGCTACAGTGTTCATACGCATTTCTTTGGGACATTTGGAATATTTTCTGAGGTGTTCATCTGCATTTGTCTGTTCATCCACATTTGTTTGCTCATCCGCATTTGTTTTCTCATCCGCATTTCTTTAAGGACTTAGAATTTTCTGAGATTTTGGGAAGTAGAATTTAAGTGTTAAGAAGTGATGTTTTGGTGGCTTATGCTTGTTTACATGTATGCATTGTATGATGATATTGTTCCATGTTATATATAATGTGACTTTACGTGGTGTGTTATGCTTAAAAAGTGAAAGACAACGTTAACGAAGTGGAACATAATGAATGAATGAAGTCTTGCAAGCAAATTAAAAAGGGAGTTCACAACTCATTGAAGGGTTGTTAGCTCAACTGTGTGGGGTTTAGCTAACCCATGAGAATTCACACAGGGGGGTCAGTCTTTGTGACTGATCAAGACGTGCAAAAACGGGATCCTTGTCGCTTGACCCCAAGACGGTAGTTGCTTCATGCACAAATGATGGGGGATAGCTTATGACAGGATCTAGATTAAAGTGGAAGATAATAATGAAAGAAAGTACAAAAACAAACGATTATGAATGATGATAAAAGATAATAATGATATTATCAAGATGTACGTACGTTGTGTGATCACGAACGAATGTAAAAGAAAGGTTTTCATTCAAAGTAAAGTATTTTACTTATAAAACTAGAACTCACTCAGCAACACTGACTTTTTATATGCATTATCAATTGGCAGGTAATGTTGTTGCTGAGGATGGCACGGGGGTGAAGCTACTTGGTAGGCAAGGACTGGCATCCATCTCTTGCAATAATAATGATGTTGTCTTGTAATACAACTAAGTCATGTTTTGTAAACTTTTAAACAACGATGTATTACTTGGCAATGTATTTATTAATGCATGAAATGGTTTTTGATGATTTATTCCGCTGCAATGTTTTATTACTTAATAAATCTTAATGTGTTTTGATATAAATGATGCTGTAAATGATCAAATGTGGGGTTCTGGGAACGGGGCCTTACATGGGAGGGTTAGGTGGGTTATTTTATACAAAATCACTTTGCCCAAATGACACAAAAGTCCCTCAATTAATTAACTTTGTATCTTGAACCCTAGAGTTACATAAGTAGCTCTAATTACACCTCAAAGTTAATTCATTCGACAATTGAATAAATTTAATTTTTGCGAGAACATTTAAAATAATTATAGTCAAGTTAATGGCATTAACCTGAAAGAACGGGGTAGCACAGGAGGAGAAGAGAGACTCATGGTACTCACTGAATCCTATATCCTCATCATCATAGAAATCTAGCTTAGGGATTGGTTGGTTGATGTCCAAAGACTAGGGATGGTAGCTTTCCCCTGAAGGCTATTCATTTGAGTTTTGAGACTTAAGATAACGGCTTGAAGCTAGGGTAATGAGCTAATCAGATTGAGCATGAGGAACCTCAACACTGATCATAGAAGGAATGGGAGTGGTCTGCTTCTCATGAAAAGTGGGAGCTCTTGGTTCCACTTCCTCCTACATGGGTGAGTATATGAGGGCTTACTCAATCTGAATTGACTGAGCAGGGGTTTGTTTGGAGTTTTTTTGGTAGGTGATAGTTATTTGTAGCTGTTGGGGTGTTGAAGATGATGTGCGTTCAACATTGGCTAGGACTACCGAGTTGTCACCTTGAGCAGGGAGCTCTAACATTTTTAGGACAAGGCTGTTTCTACCCTGGAAAAACCAAATGTGGTTTTCCTTATTATCTTAAAATTATTGAGTTTCATCTGTCCCAATTTTAGAACATTACCTGTTCCCCTCAACTATGAGGCCCGGCTCACAGTTGAGATTGTGCTGGACATATATAGGGAACATGTAATATTCTAAGGAATCTAAGTTAGCATGTAAATTTGTATAGATAAATTATGAATACCTGAACTTGATCTCCTTGACCATTACATGGACTATGTAGGATAGGCCTTCAAGAACTTGATCCCATCCTCCATGCTTGTTTGATAGGGAGTGGATGGCAACATAGGGGAGGTACTTCCATTGAGAGGAGACCTTCCCTTTTCTTAAGGTCTTGACTGAAAAGTCACCTTCATAGCTCATCAACTGAAATAAGCCATTCACTGCCTTTATAGGAAAGAACAACTTACCTTCTTTATCATCCAGCCTTAGATATTGGTTTATGGTGGCTGGAGTGATGAACATAGTCCTCCCCTGAATTGTGGTAGATAGTGCCTTATCATCGTCCATAATGACCTCTTGGTAGGTCCTCCAGAACTCAAGTAGTTGATCTTCAAAAAGTGGAGGGTCTATGGTGAGGGAGATAAGGTAAGATGACCAAGAAAGAAAGTTCTAGATGTCTGAGAAACCAGGGTTTTTCTCAGCCGACAACAAAGCAACCTAGTTGTGTTGCCTGTGAAGGTGCATGACAAAGGCTGGTTGGTTTCAGGGTTTAGGGTTGGCTATTTTCCAAAGCCTTTGTGAGAGAGAGTGGAAGAACAAGAAGGGTTTTATGGGTAATTTAGAGCTAGAAGATTGCAGATGAAGAGGAATAAGAAAGACAAAGATCCGTTTTAAAGGCTATTTATATGCTTGGATGTTAGACAAAGTTATTGCAAATGATAAACTTTGAAATCCGGATGTCGGTCCTACCTCTGAAAAAGTGCCCAAAAGGGTAGTTATCTTGGAAGTTGAAAATCTTCCGAAGGTAATTTGCCTTCGAAAGTTTTGAAGAAAGCTTCCGAAGTCAAATAGATTGCGGAAGATATTCCTTGGTTTTGGAAGCATTATTTTGGAAGAAAATATACTTAGAGTAATTTTGCTTTCGAAATAGATTTAGTGTCGGAAGATATTAGCCTTCAGAAGTTTTACTCAAGAAGAGAATAAATTTTCGAGACTTACTTGCATTTCGAAGAAAATTGTCCTTCAAAATATATAAGTACTTAAAAGCAGATTTAAGTTTCGGAAGTCAAATTTTCTTCTGATGCTAAATCCCTTAGTAAGTAGGTATTAGTTTTGAATACATAATTTTCTTCCGAAGTCAAATTAACGTCTTCCAAAAGAAAATCATTCCATAATTCTTAAAATTCTAAGAAATATTAACTTTGAAAAAATGTCTTCCTGATCTATAGTGCTTATATGAGTGATAAAGCAGACAATATTAAAGACACACATGTTTGGAAAACAATTTTGAAATTAATTTAAGAAAATCTACTCAGTTAATCATCCCAATAGCTGATACAAGATATTTAAATCTTCGTTCATCAAAAGATTTTGTGAACAGATCATCATATTATTCATTTGTGTTAACTTTAACCAATTTTATCAATCCTTTTTTAAAATTATCTCTAATCAAATGATACCTGATGTTAATGTACTTTGTCTTTGAGTGTAAGGATCAACACAATACAAATAAGATCGATCTCGTGACGAGAATGCGAAATGTTAACATCACGGAATAAGGTTGAATAGTAAATGAAGAACTCAAATGTAAATAAACTTTTAGATTCTATTGCTCTCTGATTTTGAATGTTTACAAGTGAGTATGAAATCAGGAAAAATGAGAAAAGCTCTACAAATTACATAACAAAACATCTATTTATACTAAACTAAAACTTTCTCGCATTGTTCTCGCGCGACTTCCTAGTTCTCCCGCGAGATGTAGTTTTTGCTCGGAAACTTTAGGTTCTCGGGTGATTTGATCTTTATAATCTTTATTTGATTTTCCGAGCCTTTAGGTTCAATCCCTACAATCTCCCCCTAGGCCTTGAGAATCAATGTCTTTAGAAGTCCACGTCTGCAACCTTGTAACTGCCCCCATATGCATACATCTTGTAGTCCAGGGCCTTTGTAATCAACCAACCGAACTGTGCTGCTATGAAATGATCAAATTCATCAGCTGCAATTGCACATGCCTGCAACCTCATCAAATCTTCTCTTCCAAATTTGAGCAAATCCACAGGGTTGATGATATGGTATTCTCTGTCAACACAGTTTATCAACCCGTGTCCTGTTTCCTTTTCACAACTCCACCACATTAGTTTAGACAAACTATTAACTGGCATAGGAGCATGTATAGGGATCTTCCTTGTGTATCTTGGATGCTTATAGACCTTATCTTCATTGGCTTGTTCGATTAGGATCTATTCGCATCTCATCTTCTATCACTTTGGATTTGGCAGTCATGAAATCTTTGTAGTCTTACTCTGCCTCCAAATCATATTTCTAATCCAGTTTCCTTTACCATAGTTCCTTGGGTTAATGAACGGTACACGACCCATAGCATATAAATCTGATGCTCTGAGTGTATGGAAATCGTGCTTGTTTTGATAATACTCTATTGCTCCACCCCTTCTCTTGATAACATACATCTTCTTTTCCTTATCGTACGCCCAACTAATAATAAGTTTTGACTTTCCGTACCTTGTGAAAGGTTTGGAATGTCTCAGCGTGTGAATATAAGCTGGTGGAGGAGGAGTACCAACTGTAATGTTTCCGACCTGACGTACAGCACTTTGACCTGTTACATCAGTTGTCTTCTCAGTCATTTCCTGAGTACTTGACTCTATTACAATCTCCTCTTCTTCAACCAAGATATCTGAGAATAAGTCCTTAAGACTATTTCCAAATATGTCTGTGTAAAGTATGGTCTCATCCAAATCTTCAAATGTACCAAAATCCTCATCAGTCTCCTTAGCAATAATCTTTTGCTGGAATGTATAAAATTCTCTCTCATACGCTTCTTCAGTAGTGGGATCCAAAGGTGTATAGTCAACTGAGTCATCGGGACCTTGGTTCAGAGACATTATCAGTACACGACGAACCAGAGGGACCAGCAGCTGAACCCATATATCTGCATCATCATCATCATCCTTCTTATCATCTTTATCATCACCCTCATTATTATCACCATCATCTCCATCATCATCATTATCATCATCAACCTCCTCTTCATCACTAAAGTCATAATCAACCAAATCCAAATTATCATCATCATTAGCATGCCTAGGGATTGGTAAATCATGTTCAGGATCCACAAATGCTTCTCCAGTATAAACTACAGGTTGATCCACAGTAACCGAAGTATGTGTAGTGTAAGATGGCTCTTGATCAACATTAGCAGTCACAGTTGTCCTTTCTGTAACAACAGGATCAACATCATGCTCTAACTTTCGTGGTTCGTTTTTTATAAACAAAAATGGAACACGGGAAGTGAGATCTCTAATGTTCTTCTCTAGAATCTAAACATAACTGAAAATAAACTGTTGCTAATGTTCAAGATTCTTGATCCTTTCATCTTTCTCAAACATCTATCTCTGTATCTCATCAATAATTTAAGTCCTCTCTAATATCTCCTTCTCTAGAGTATTTACTCTTTGCTCAAGAGTAACATACGTAGGTGAACTAGTTGAAGAACTAGCACCTTGTCTTTGCGCAGGAGGAATACTTAGAAAATCTTCCTTCCCAATAGACTCATCAAATCCTTGATCTCTGGGAGGAGTGCTCAACATATCATCAGTAGTGGGTATCGCAAATGATGTTACGGTAGTTGATTCTATAACAAACACTGGAGTCTCTATCGGTGTAGCCTCAATACTGTGACTAGAGTCTCTAATATATGCACATCTTCATTTGTTGACACAATGGTCACTAGGATCCAATGCTTTCTCAACACACAGCTTTCAGCTGTCTTCCTTGCCATTCTCTTCTTTCTTCTTCGAGTTCAGGAACAAAACTAGCATCCTGTTCCTCAACAGTGCATTTGGTAGGTGTTTCTTGCACTCTGGGACATTCTTGAAAAATAGGGTACGTTCCCAGTCTGATCACTGTCTGTTTCACTCCCTGAAGAAAACCAAGAATCGATCTCAGCATCTATCGACATGCCAGCTGGTTGAGAACTACTAGGTGCATCTTTAGGAGTATTGGATGATGGGCCTGCTTGCTCAGTCTGAGTAATAACTTCTTCGGCTTGTTGTGCCTCTCCCTGATAACCCTTTACAAATCTACTAAGTTTAGCAAAATAAGTGCCATCCCATGCATTCCCCCTTGCTCCCAGTAATAAGTGAATATATCTTTCTTCATCACCATAACAACATAGGTAGATGAATCAGATATGGCTAGCTTAGGATGAGAGCATTCACGATCAGCTGAATAAATCGGGGATATATAATTAACTTCTTCCCCACAATGGCTATCACATTCTTCTGCATCTCTGAGAAGATAGCTTTAGATATGTTGTACGGTAGATCATCAACTAGGGATATCAGCGGGGATCAGAATATGGCACTGAGACCATCCATTCATGCCTTCAAGTTGCTCAAGCAATGGATAACCACATGAAATAGATACTTCCAGAATAGAGGTAAATATTTCTTCTCCAAAGAAGGGTATCGGTGATCATATCCCGTTTCTTCAAATAGACTCTTGCCACATTATCATCTAACTTGACTGGCTCATTGGGCTGATCTTCTAATAATAAGACATAGTTAATCACTTTAGCAGTGATAACAATCCTCTTGTCTTTAACTGTGGCAGATATACATGGTTCACCATGTTCGTCTCTCTTATTTATTACAGTAAGCCAGAATTGATCAACCACATCTGAGTAGATAATGGGATTAGTAGTAATAGCATGATGAATCCTAGAAGTCTTTAATCCATCACTCAACGATCTGAACAACTCTTTATCTTCTGGAACTTCTCCAAGATAAGCAACTGCATTATGGTTTTTATTAAAAACCATTAGTCTCGCCATCTGAAAAATTATATAAACATTGATAAGTACACAATGAAATTTTTAGAATTACAGACTTAAAATTTTTTGAAAACACTTAAACTTCTCGCGCGAAAACTCAAGTTCTTGCATGAATCTTAGTTTTGTCAAAAGTCAACTTTTCACGCGACTAGTAAAAGTTTCCACGCAACAAGTCCTGCGCGAATTCAAAAGTTCTTGCGTTTATTCATTTTCAGAGACTTTTCGCACGTGACATGTCTAATTTTTCAGATTTCAAATTAAGCATTTTCAGGGTGTTTTAACCATTAATACATGTTCATTAAGTGTCGGTTTGGCCATTATGTAAGGCCCCGTTCCCGGAAACCCCACAGTTGGTCATTCATAACACTTTTCATATTAAAACACATTCAGATTCATCTAAACAAGAGAACTTTGCAGCGGAATAATTTAATAAAATCATAAAATCATTATCCATTACTTTTGCCAAGAAATACATTGTTGTTGCTAGTTACAAAAAGAACATCTAGTTGCATTTCAAAACAAAAATAACTTTTCAGCATGTCATGGATGCCCGTCTTTATTTGCCAGGTAGCTTCAACCTCGTGCCATCCCCAGCAACACGATTACCTGCCAACTGATATGCATATAAGAAGTCAAAGTTGCTGAGTGAGTTCTAGTTTAATAATATAGAAAAATATACTCTTGCAAACTTCACTTGGTGATCATTCATCATTATACAACTATCATGTTCCTCCTAATATCCATGGGAAAACCCTGCATGTACCTCTTTATCTTCTTGGACTCTGAAGTTACTAGATCCGGCACAAGTCTTGCAAGTTCATTGAACTTAGAGGTATACTCTTGATGAGTCATGTTTCCGGCCTCCAAATGCAAGAACTCCTTATCAATTTTGTCCAACTCCTGATGTAAACAATACTCCTCAAGTATTAGTTCCTTCAAATCCGACCACCTCATCCTTGCAATAGACCACTTCCCCTCAGCTTGGACAATGTTGTCCCACCAGCATAATGCATAGTCAACAAAAGAATGGGAGGCAAACTTCACCTTTTGATCCTCCCGGCACTCACTGATGTCTAGGACTGCCTCCATCTCTCGAACCCAACGATGAGCAGCAGTAGCATTGTCGTTACCGTCAAAGTTCGGGAGTTTGCACCTCTGAAACGCCCCATAGGTGCACCCCTTAGCGGTCTCCCTCTCCCCCTCACTATCATCATCATGAATTACCACCCTTGGGCAAGATGGCCCTTCCTCCGTTTTCTCCTTCTTCCCAGCATCATCAGTTCTTTCTCCCTCCTTTACAGTCCTTAACACTTCGGTCACTAATGAGGGCAATACATTTTGCATGACGTTGTAGACCTCGTCAGCAATAGCTTCCTCTGTCGTGGCCTTGAGGGTAGCTGATCCTGAACCCTTTTGGTGGCTATGGAGGTCTATGTCCTCATGAATCATCTCAGGATCCTTAGCCTTGCTTCGGGTGACACGTGGCCCAGTAGCACGCCCGCCACTAGCACCACCTCCGGTTGCCTTCCCAGATTTCCTACCCGCCATAAGATCTACCTCCTATAAGATTCAAACACTAACAAGGTCATTCAAGGTAATAGCTTAGATTATGTCAAGTATGGTAAGTCCCTAATAATAGTGGTCAGTTGTGATTAGCCACTTACTTTACTCTTTATCCCCCAAGCATTCCCTATCCAGACTACATCAGTATCCAGATCTACTAAGCACATAAATCAAATAGCACACGCATGTAATACCGGTTAACTTATGAAAAATTACCTGATGGCACGTAGCTACTTGGGCTGACATCCCTCCATTTGGTCCCATTTTAAGTTTAAGTTTAGGTTTTGAAAAATAATTTACCCAATTCTCTTAAACTTTGGCTCTGATACCAACTTGTAAGGCCCCATTCCCGGAAACCTCACAGTTGGTCATTCATAGCACTTTTCATATTAAAACACATTCAGATTCATCAAAACATGTGGACTTTGCAGCTGATTAATTTAATAAAACCGTAACATTCATTATCCATTACTTTTGCCAAGAAATACATTGTTGTTGCCAGTTACAAAAAGAACATCTAGTTTCATTTCAAAACAAAAATAACTTTTCAGCGTGTCATGGATGCCAGTCTTTATTTGCCAGGTAGCTTCAACCTCGTGCCATCCACAGCAACACAATCACCTGCCAACTGATATGAATATAAGAAGTCAGTGTTGCTAAGTAAGTTCTAGTTTAATAATATAGAAAAATATACTTTTGCAAACTTCACTTGGTGATCATTCATCATTATACATAATCAATCATTAAGAGATTCATTATCTTTCTTTCTTTCATTATCTTTCACTTTCATTGTCTAGATTTGCACAAAGCAAGAGCCTATATTGTTGGTTGGCAACAAATGCCAAACCCCTGTCGGCAAATGATTTATTGGTAGCTAACTCATTCGACAGTTAACCCACACTGCAAGGCATGAAGCCTGCTCATGAATACGGGTCCTATTGATTTGGCAAATCCCCTGGATTAGACCCCAGATGTGCATCCTGAATCGGTCACACATCAGTTGAGCTAACGACAACAAGGTCGTGCACCTCATTCCATTGTGCTTGCAAGGCTTTCCATTGATTATAAGGGCCCAAGGTAACATTCATTAAGTTCTACTGTCTTCTTTTATTTCTTTGTGTCCACTTGGTTATGAATAATACTTTTAAAATATTCACTGTTTTAATAATCACATATCATGAAGTATAATAATAACTATCTATAACAAGCAGCCCATAAGAAGAGAATCTAACATTAGAAACATTATACAAGCATAACCTTTCCTTATTCATCAGTACTTACACTTAAATTCTATTCCTAAAATTTCAGAATAGTTCTAAGTCCCCAAAGAATGCGGATGAGCATAAACAAATACGGATGAACTGTAGCAAATGCGGATGAAACTGTGGCAAATGCGGATGAAAGTCTTAAGAAAATATTCTAAGTGTCCAAAGAAATGCTGGTAAAACAAATGCGGATGAGTATAAACAAATACGGATGAACTGTAGCAAATGCAGATGAACACTTAACAAATGCGGATGAACACTTAGCAAATGCGGATGAACACTTAACAAATGAGAATGAACACTTAGAAAATGTGGATGAACACTTAACAAATGCGGATGAACACTTAGCAAATGCGGATGAACACTTAACAAATGCGGATGAAACTGTAGCAAATGCGGATGAACAAGTCTAGTACCTGTGATGCAACTTATGAAACTTTCCAGTCCCAAACATCATCTTAACCTGAACTTAGCTTAGATCTATCAGTCTACCACTTAGAACATCATAAACAGTATACAATCATCATGAAAATCACATAACATAACTATATCATCATAAACAACAGTACCATACATGGAAAATCATAATTTGCTTCAAACACATCAGTTAAATATGCATACCAACCCCAAATAAGTAGAGAACATTTAAAAGAGGGGATCTAGAACTCACCTCTACTGCTTTCGAGTAAAACTCCTCCAAACCTGAGAGCAACCTTGAGTTCTAACACCTAAACACACGAAAACACAACCAAACATATAGAAACACTTAAGAATCGGTCCAGAAGCTAAAAACTCAACTGAAGAACACCATAGAATCTTACCATTTGAAGACTTTCTCTCTTTGAAACCGGGTGAAACTTCTTCTTCTTGCTTCATCCGAGATTTCTTGCATGAGAGAGGGAGTATGGGCGGCCTTAATACCTTTTTGAACCCATTATAGGCAAGTTTGGCCCTTTCCTACTTTTAACCCCTTGTTTTACAATAATTCTCTTTTTCCCCCTTGCTTTCTTTTCTTTTCTTCATGCAGAACTTTTTTTTCCGGGTGTTACACATTATTAAGGTTTCATATGTTTTATTTTGTTCAATTTTAGGTGTATTTGTCCTTAAACATTCGGTCATGAATTGAACACACATAAAACCAATCTAAAACCAGTAACTTACCTTATCAAACACTAAATAATCAACGGACGACCACAATGAGCAATAATATCAAGTATGATAACGTTTGAACACTTTGAATTATAAGAGTGAAAATCAGAAAGTTCTCGTGCAAATGATGCACTTCTCGCACAACTGTTGGTTTTATAGCCATCTGACTTCTCACGCGAGAAGTCAGAGTTTTCACACACAATGACTTTTTGCTTCTGTGTACTTTTTGCATGCGAATAGTTCAACAAGTTGCATCACATTTCGTACCATTTGAACTTCTCGCACACGAGAAGTTCAATTCCATTGAACTTTTAAAACTTTTCAACTTTTTCAAATTTATTTATTCTGTTAAACCATTTGATTTGTTATGAGTAAAAGTATGTTTAACGAAGTGTTTACGATTATCTAAGTACCCTTAATTTTTGCAAAATCTTTGTGAATTTTATAAAATCAAAACAAGTGTAAAAGCAAAAATTACCTAAAAACAAACTGATATTTTTCTTTATACTTATAACTTAAATGGTTTCGGTAAATTTTCAAGTATAGGATCATATTTCTTATGAATTTATCATAAACATCATCCAGCTTTATTCAAATAAACTGGTTATGTTGATTGTCAATATTTTTTTTCCATTTTAAACTTAGACTTTAATATTTTTACTTGGACACACGTTCTGTGATTTTATCATGTTTAGATTAAGTTATATGAAATCTGTGAATCTCACAATCAAGAATCATATAGGACTCTTATCCAGTTTCAAGACACGTTTGAGAATTCAAGTCACCCCAATTTGACTTAAACCTTTTACCTCTGATCAGGATTTTCAGAAAAAAATTTCTTTATTATATTATCTATTTATAGCATAATTAGCCTGAGAAAATGTTTCTAAACACATAATATTAACAAGTTTTAGGACTTATTAACTGCAAGTCGGACTTATGTTTTTCCCTCGCAAGACATTTAGGAATTACATGCCAAGTCGGAATTACGTGCCCCATCTTTTGATTTTGCCTCCTGTGTCAAAACATATCCTCTAAAAGAAAAATATTTATCATATAGTATGTATGTCTATAACATATCTTTTATTATTGTGCACATTGGCATTTTTATTCCTATATGGCCTTTTGGCATCTTTTTGCTCTTTTTGATAATATTCATTTTCTCTTTTGTCTTTGTTTTTCATATCTTTTTCTTCTTTTGTATTCATATCTACATATTTCATATTTCTTCCGAAAACACTGAATCAGATGGTAACTGGCTTGAGTATGACTATATTGTAACTCTCAGTCTGTTTTAGCTTGGAATCAGTGTTATCACAAAACCTTGATGAGTAACCCACTTCATCTTTGAGTTTACTTTAAGTGTATCATAGATCATAATGCTTTTTAGTCTTGGAGTCAATCTATCAACATATCAAACATAATCCAAGTCAGTTTCTTTTATACCTTAAGATGTAATGAATCAAAATTAGAAATGTACTATCATTTCCTATATATTCTTGAAAATTTTAATTTTCTTAATATGTAAAACAAAATATTTTTACAAATTTTCTTTTACTCCTCCTAAGAACAAAATTTTTTCGAGACATTTTCAAATTTTTTGAGAACAAAAATCTTTTTCGAGACATTTTCAAATTTTCTCCCCCTAAAATTATGATTATCTGCAAAAAAATAATTATAATTTTAACCAAAATGAATGAAAATATTTTTGAAAGGGTTTATAGAAAATTATTAACCAAAGTTAATCATTCCCAGAGATTGGACTAAGAAGTCAAATTTGGAATGAACAAATGACTTAGTAAACAAATCAGCAATGTTGTCATATGATGAAACTGATTCCAAATGGATAACTTTTCGATCAAATCAGTCATGGAAAAGTGCATGCGGATGTCGATATGTTTTGTCTTTGAAGGTTGAATTGGATTCTTCATAATATTTAACACTACAGTGGTGTCATAAAGATTAAGGCCATAATCAAGAAGTTGTTGCTGAATCCTAACAATCTGAGAACAACAACTTGATACAGCCATATATTCAGCCTCTGCAGTGGATGTGGATACCGTCTGTTGTTTCTTGCATTGCCAAGAAATTAACCTGTTATCAAGAAATTGACATCCACCGGTGGTTGATTTTTTGTCCAAGTTACATCCTGCATAATCACTGTCAGTATAAGCATAAAATTGAAATAGGAACTTTTAGGATACCAAAGGCCGAGTGTTGGTTGACCCTTGAGATATTTGAGAATCAGCTTGATAGCTTTCATATGAGATTCCTTCGGATTACTTTGATAACGTGCACACGACAAACAGGAAACATGATGTCTGGTCTGCTAGTAGTGAGATACATCAGAGATCAGATCATTGATTGATACAGATGCTGATCAACGTTATTTCCAGTGAGATCAAGAGTTAAAGTAGGACGAGAAGTCATTGGAGTAGGAGCTGTCTTGGAGTCCTGAAATTTGTATTTGTCTAGGATACTATGAATATATTTTTCTTGATGTATCAGTATTCCCTTATCATCTTGTTTAACTTGGATACCTAAGAAAAACAACATTTCTCCAAGTGAACTCATCTCAAATTTCTCTTCATCATAAATTCAATTCCCTTCACAAATCATCATTGGTAAATCCAAATAATGTCAACGACATATACTTAAACAAGAATAAGATCATCACCAGTCTTCCGTAAGAATAAAGTTTGATCAATCGCACCCTATGTTAACCATTTGCAAACAAATGTTCAGTGAGGGTGGCATACCAAGCTCGAGGTGCTTGATGTAAGCCATACAGTGCTTTGTCTAACTTATAAACATATTCCGGATGATTTGGATCTTCAAACCAGGTGTTGACATACATAAGTTTCTTCTTTCATCTTGCCATACAGAACAGCAGTTTTGACATCCATGTGATACACTTTGAAGTTCTTGTATGAAGCATATGCCAGAAAAATGCGTATAGCTTCTAGTCTTGCAACAGCAGCGTAAACTTCTTTATAATCACGACCTTCAATTTGATAAAATCCTTGAACAACAAGTCTGCCCTTGTTGCGAACAATCACTTCCTTTCACTATTTTGTTCTTGAAAATCCATTTAGTACCAATCGGAAACTTAACTTTTGGTAGTTCACATAGATGCCAACATTTAGCTTCTTGATTTGCATTAGTTTCGTCATGCTAGCCTCAACCCAACTATTTTCTTTTAATGCCATCTCAACATTCTTCGGCACAATTTGAAGATATAACAAGAATAAAACATGTATTTATTGTGCCCATTGGTTTTGAGTTTGGACACCCTGTGATTAAGGACCAATGATTGCTTCAGTTGGATGGTTTTTATGAATTCTCGGCTGAGGAATGGTATCTTCAGAAATAACTTTGTCTAATAGACATATGACCAACTGTTTCTTCAACATTGTTCCCTCCTTCAGGTTGATACATAATATCTTCCTCTTGAAAAATATCATTATCAACAGATAATCTTCAAATGGAACTTGAATTGAATCAATCAGATCATTTGAGTAGATGAAGAACTCTGATCAAATAAACTTGTGGAGCTTGTTCAACAACTAGATTAGAATGAGATAGATCAAATTCAAAACAGAGTGTGGACAGCTGTGACATTTAAAAAGAAGGTATATCTGAAAATTTTCCTATTGCTGAAGATGAGATAGATCCACATCATTCAGTGAAATATCTTGAATTGATGAAATCAAAGGTGGATTAGCAATAGAAACAATAGATGATAAATTAAATGTTTCAAATAATAAAGCATAATCACATACTCTGTGGAGCTTGTTCAACAACTAGATTAGAATGAGATAGATCAAATTCAAAACAGAGTGTGGAACAGCTGTGACATTTAAAAAAGAAGGTATATCTGAAAATTTTCCTATTGCAGAAGATGAGATAGATCCAACATCATAGTGAAATATCTTGATTGATGAAATCAAAGGTCAATATCAAATAATCACATACTCTTGAAGGTGCTAAACCTGCATCTGTTTTGTTAGATTCGTGCCAATAATATCAATGACTCATTATTTATTTTGATCTTTTATTATAACCCGGTATGCGACTTTGTTGGCTGAATATCCAACAAAATAACATTCTTCAGCTTTTTCATCAAATTTTGATTTAGAATCAGATGTGTTAACAAAGTACAATAACTTCCAAATGTTTTGAAATTTTGACTTTGGGTTTATGTTTGAAAAACATTTCATAGGGAGTCATGTTTTGTTGTTTGTTTGATTAATACATGATTCTAAACATAACATGCAGTGTTAACAGCTTTAGCCCAAACGAATGATAGTAATTTGGCTACTGATAACATTGTTCTTGCAGCTTTAATTAAAGTTCTGTTACGTCTTTCAGCAACTCCATTTTTATAGAGTTCCTGCAGAACTAAATTGTGTTGCTATCCCCTTTGAATCACAAAATTCATTCAGTGTATGATTGCAAAATTTGGTTCCATTATCACTTCGAATGCACTTGATGGTTTTATCAGTCTGATTCTCCACTAGGGTCATGAATTTTATTAGCATGTGAGGTGTCACATCTTTGGTTGCTAAAAAAAACCCATGTAAATCTGGAAAAATCATCAGTAATAACCAAACAATATGCACGACGTCCTAAACTCAAAACACTAACTGGACCAAATAAATCCAAATGTAATAGTTGTAGAACAGAGTCAACTTTGGTGTGAACAACAGGTTTATGAGAAAGTTTGTGTTATTTTCCTTTTAAACATGACAGACAATGTTCAGTAAGTTAAAATTCTTTCAAAGGTAGGCCTAAAACATGATTTCTTCTAACCAACTTGTTCATATTTTTAATGTTAACATGGCCAAGACGACGATGCCATAACAATGAATCATTCTGAGGCTTTAGATAACAAACAAGACACGATTACAAATGAATGTGGCCATTCATGTCAAGTAATATGTATCTTTGTCTCTCGGTGTTCTTAATAAAATCCATTCACAGGAATTACAAATCCAGGTTTCAAAATAAGATATCTTTATTAGTGAAATGTGTTGAATACTTTTTGTCACAAATTTGAGAGATGCTTAGCA
The DNA here is from genome assembly GCA_025506505.1 of Flaveria sonorensis. Classification (NCBI taxonomy): domain Eukaryota; kingdom Viridiplantae; phylum Streptophyta; class Magnoliopsida; order Asterales; family Asteraceae; genus Flaveria; species Flaveria sonorensis. The sequence continues at coordinate 52,971,801 of CM046440.1, read as the reverse complement.
AATTATGTTGAAGTTCTTCTACAAAATTGACATCTTCAAAACTTAACACACCATTTGATATTGTACCTTTCTTTGTAATCTTACCATGTTTATCTCCTGCAAATATAACATATCCTCCTTTGTAAGGTTGTATGTTGTTTAACAGAGATATATATCTAGTCATGTGCCTTGAACAACCACTGTCAACATGCCAAACACTGTTCATAACTTGCCTTGGTTGTTCCTGCACATATGAATAAATTTATTCATGTTTAGGAACCCAAGCCATGGTTGACTTGAGTATTTTGTTTTTATCTAAATATGATACAGACTGTAATATCATATCTCTTTTGTCATTAAAAGCATACTTTTCTACAATATCAGGCTTAGATGGTTTTTTTTTTATTTTCCACCTTTGAATTGGTTTGATCAGATGTGTAATCATTTTCTTTAAAGTGGTCTAAATTGAAGTAGAAGTGTTATCATCAACTTGTACAGATTTCACAATTGACTTTTCTTTATTCAAATCATTACTATTATTAACAAACGAGTTTGATTGATTTTAATTCCTTTTGAATTTGGCATTTAAAAAGAAATGTTTTCTATTATTTAAAATTGAGTTGTGAAATCTTTGTTTGCTTGTCAATTGATGTTGATGATGACAGTTTCTAGCCTTATGATTTGTCTTGCCACATGTATAATAACACATTTTATGATAAGTATTTGATGCTTGTGTATTTTATACAAACTGTTTATGATAACTTCCATAGTTATCATAGAATCTGGCCTTAGTATTTCTTTTGCCTTGCGATTCATTAACAGTCTCTCTTATTTCTCCTTCATTATGAATTGTTCGAGATGATTCCGGAAGAATTGAGGTATCTTTTCTAGCTTTTTGATTCTTATCTGAAGCCGATGAGGCATGAACTGTAGCTTTAGCCTTTTGAGTTGTTGTTACTGGAATGGGACCAGTGTCTTTGATACCTGATCTACAAACATCTTGTTTCACAGAATTAGCCATAATAGAAGATTTATTTTTAAAGAAACTGACATTGGTTTCTTTAAAAATATGATCTTCCTTGAAATCAGTCCTTGAAATCAATTTTTAAGTCAGATATGGATGTTGTGACTCGTTTTCTTTCATTGGCCTTAAAATCTATTTTGATTTTAGTTTCTTTGCTTTGTTAGACATTTTTGAACAAACATTTGTACCACTAAAAACATCTGAAATTTCATTAACAACTGATGATGAATTACATGAAGATTGTTAATTACAATTTTTATTTTCCCGAAAATCTAATTCATCATCACTTTCCCAATCTTCAACCAACCCGTCCTTCTTCACACTTTCTGCAAAAAATTGTCATGATTGATTTTAATTTCAGATTTTTATGACAAGTTCAACAGTCAGAGAAACATTGACTGGAGGTATTAAGTCTGACTTTGGTTAAAACCCTAATCCATAGGTCTCTTCATCAGGAGTGGTAATTGATGAAGGCAAGCATGTATAATCATGATTAATAGGTGGTGCAATGTTAGAATAACCAACACTACTTTTTCTACCATTAATTTTCTGTGTCATTTGAGACTTGATTATACCTTCAACCATGTTTAAGGATAACTCAAATTTTTCAACAATCAATTTAGCAGATAAGAGTTCACTGTTAAGTTTATTAATTTCTAAAGATAGTTCATTGTTACGTGTTTTCAAATCTTTTTATGTTACAATCTTTATCATGAACATTCAATTTTGATTGGTAAATTGATTTATTTATCCATCTATCTTTTCTTTAAAAATTTTCTCATCAGTTTTATATTTACGAGCTTCATATTGAAGTTTTCAACGTCTCAAATCAAGCGTTCATTGTGAACTCTATATCTTTGTACCTTTTCTAAACATGTATTTGAACAAAGATTAGAAAGTACCTCTTCAGTCTCTTCTTCCTTTTTCTTCTCTTCAGGTAAGATATTTACCATGAAGGCTTCCAATACAACTTTTTCTTTTGCTTTTGTTGCCGGAGTGGTCTCAACAACATTTTTACTTTTGTCACAAGCAGATGCCAGAGTAAACTCAATAGCATTTTTAGTTTCTTCAATCTTGGCCGGAGTAAACTCAACAACCTTTACTTTCTTTTCTTCATTCTTCTTCCCTTCATTGATGTTTGATTAAGCTGGAGTAGTCTCAACAGCTGTTTCATTAAGCTCCTTATCATTCTGCATTTCTTTAACTTTCACCTCTTCAACCTTTTTCTCCTCAACTTGCTCGAATTAAACCTTCTTCTCTTTGTCAAACACATCATTTATCAGATCATCAGATACGAACTCAGCTAGTATATTGTCATCAACATGTCCTTCAACGGTTTGAATTGCTGCCAATAAAGTAGTAGAAAGCTTGATATCTAGAATCTCCATTTGATCTGACCAATCGTACTCTCCATCAGTCTGAGAAACTAGGGCTTTGTTGTTTGATGAACTAGCTTTGTCTCCTTTTGATTCTACCTGCATTGTTACCATTTTCTTTCCATTTTCTGCTTGATTAGATCTGCCTTTAGTACATTCTCTAGCAAAATGATCAAGTTTGTCACAGTTATAACATCTCAAGCTTGATTTGTCAAACCCAATCTTGCTTGAGTTGTTCAGATCGAACACTTTTTGCCCGTTCTTCTTGCGAAATTCTTTGCACGGAAACCACCATAGCCATTTGATATTTACTATCATTTTCTTCTACATCATCAGGATTGACTTGTTGCAAGTCATCAACCAAGATGTTGGGTGCACTAAGTCTTCCGGCAAAGAAAGCTTTATAACTATTCATAAATGAGGTAAATAGAGCCAGATGATCTTCAGCTATCTGTATGGTTTACCTGTTAGGTTGAGAGTTTACAACAAATGCTTGTTGTGAAGGTTTAGTGGATTGACTTTGTGGGTAGATCGGGGGTTGTGGTTGAGTTTAAGCTTGGAATTGAGTAGCTTGGAATTGAGGCCAGGATGGATCTTTGATGTTTGGATGAGCAGGAGTTGCTGATTATTGTTGTTGACACAACTGGGAGTAGCTGATATAAAAATTTGGATTACTAGCCATCTTAGCATATAATGCTGATGCTTCAGCCTCCCATTGTGTTGATGTAGTTAGCAGTTCTCTGCTTGTCATCCATATCATAAGATTTGATGGTGGAGATCAGGTCACTAAGGGATAAGGTGAACAAATCCTTGGTTCTCTTAATAATAGTGTAATTGTTGTTCCAACTATAAGGTAGTGAGTTTAACAGCTTCTTGTTCACAGAGATGTTCTCGAGTATGATTCTTGCACTTTTCATCTTGGTTATCAGCTTCACGAACCTTGACATTTAAGCCTCCAAGATTTCACCAAGTATATGATTAAACATACTAACTCTTGGTTCAACATGTCTTTCCGGCTTTCTCTCATATCCTTGTTCCCCATAATCTGCTCCTCCATGGCATCCCATAAATCTTTGGCTTTCCAGTAATCCTTTAACTTTTGAGCAATTTTAGTGGAAAGTGCCATAGTGATGGCAGCATAAGCCTTATCATCGAGCTCTATTTTCTTCATATCCTCCTCATCCCTGTTTAGCCTTAGGCACCAAGTCTCATTTCTCATTGGTATATATCAGGATATACGGGCCTTGTTTGATAGATCTCATCATCCTTGGTTTAGTGTATATAACATGATTCTTAAAGCAATAGACCCAATCGGTATAGTCTTCTTTGCTGAGAAGTCGAGGGGGCTTTGTGCTTGTGCTGATTTCATTGTCGAGATTAAGAGTAGCAGTGATGTGCTTCAAGTTTGCCATTGAGAAATCTTGGATTCAAACTTTTTCAAAAATCTTCAAAGTTGGAGTTCTCGCGAAAAAAGATAAAGTTCTTGCGCTAATAGTATTAAGCAAAACTAATTCGCATAAGTTCTCGTACAAACTTTTCGCGTGGAAACTTTTATAACTGATTTTTGCGAAATGTTAAACTTTTCACGTGAACGAAATCTTTCTGTAACAGATTTTCAACAAACTTTTGCGAGAATTACACTTTTCGCGTGAACAGTTACTTTTTGCGTGTGAAACTTAAATTTTCACCTGATCAAACTCAATCAACTTCGACGATTCCAGCCTCCAATCAACCACCAATTTGTTCAAAATTAACTGAATAATCTTTCAATTAATGATTTCAGGTTTGGTTATGATCCTAATTGTCTCTAATTGATTGAATTAAGCTCAATTATCCACTAAAATAGGTCATATCTTCATTTAACAGCATAACAGCTCTTAAGATCTTCAAAAGTGAGAAAATATAGCATAAATCCAGTAAATCTTCAAGGAACTTCAAATCGGTTCTCAACAATACTTCAACAAATACTTATCAATCTTTGATTCAATCGATCTAGAGCAAACCTCACTCTGATACCAATTGTAAGGATCAACACAATACAAATAAGATCGATCTCGTGACGAGAATGCCGAATGTTAACATCACGAAATAAGATTGAATAGTAAATGAAGAACATAAATGTAAATAAACTTTTCGATTCTATTGCTCTCTGATTTTGAATGTTTACAAGTGAGTATGAAATCGGGAAAAAGGAGAAAAGCGCTACAAATTACATAACAAAACATCTATTTATACTAAACTAAGAAGTTCTCACATAGTTCTCGCACGACTTCCTAGTTCTCCCGCAACTTCCTAGTTCTCACGCGAGACGTAGTTTTCGCGCGGCAACTTCAAGTTCTTGCGCAACTTGATCTTTATAATCTTGATTTTATTTCCAAGCCTCTAGGTTCAATCCTTACATTGAGTGCTTTACTGGATTCTCTATGATAGAGATAGCACTATTGTTGTCTATATGGATAGGAGTCTTCTTGAAGTTGAATCCATAATCTAGCATCTGATTCAAAATCCAAAGCACTTGAGCAAAGCAGCTTGCAACAGCAATGTATTTAGCTTCAACAGTTGATGCAGATACACATGATTGCTTCTTGCATTGCCATGAGACTATCCTTCCACCAAAGAATTAACATCCCCCAAATGTAGAGTTTGCAGTCATGTTGCAACCACCATAGTCACTATCTGAATAAGCATACAAATTGAAGTCAGAATTCTTTGGATACCAAAGTCCTAGTTTAGGAGCTCTTTTGAGATATCTAAGAATCCTCTTGATAGTAACTAGGTGTGACATCTTGGGGTTGGCTTGATCTCTTGCACATATGCTTGTGGAAAATATGATATCAGGTCTGCTATCTATTAGGTACATAAGAGACCCAATCATAGCCCTATAAAGATGCTCATCAACACACTCCCCTTCAAGATCATGTCCTAGGGAGTGGTTTCTTGCTATGGGAGTCTTAGTAACCTTACAATTAGTTAGATAAAATTTGGTTAGTATGTCTTGTACATACTTAAACTGGTTTATAAAGATGCTATTGTCAACTTGCTTTAGTTGAATTCCTAGAAAGAAATTGAGTTCCCCCATGGCACTCATTTCAAACCTATTCTTCATCAACTTCTCAAACTCTTTGCATAGTCTTTCATTAGTTGACCCAAATATAATGTCATCAACATAAACTTGAACTAGCATCAAGTCATTTCCTGTTCTTTTGATGAAGAGTGTGCTATCAATAGTACCTCTTTTGTAACCATGTTTAACTAGGTACTATAACAATGTCTCATACCATTTCTTTGGAGCTTGATGCAGGCCATAAAGAGCTTTGTCAAGCTTGTAAACATAATCAGGATGATCTGGATCTACAAAGTTAGGTGGTTGCTTGACATACACTTCCTTATCTATCACTCCATATAAAAATGCACACTTCGCATTAAGTTGGTAGACCTTGAAATCCTTGGATACTGCAAAAGCAAGGAATATCCTTACAGCTTCAAATCTTTCTACAGGAGCAAAGACCATCTATGTAGTCAATCCTTTCTTCTTGAGTGTACCCTAGAACAACCAGTCTTGCCTTGTTCTTAACAACAAGCCCTCTATCAACATTCTTGTTTCTAAAAACCCACTTGGTACCTATTGGCATCTTCCCAGGAGGAAGAGGACATAGATTCCAAACACCTTGTCTTTTGAATTGAAGCAGTTCCTCCTATATTGCTTTAATTTAGCTTCCATCTTTCAAAGCCTATTCAACTTTCTCTTACTCAATCTAAGATAAGAAGCAAGATTGCAGACAAACATTTTTATCATGGCTTTGTCCTCTTGTTCTCACCCTAGTCTTAACATCTCAAATGATGTTTGTCATAGGATATGACATGTGGATTCCTAGTTGAGGAATCAAAGCAAGTTAGTTTGATAGATCTAAATTAGAAATTTTAGATTTGGTGTAGGATCTCAAGATTTGAGGGGTCTCATCCTTACTTCTAAGAAAGAAGACCCAAGTATATCTTATGAAGTCATATGTGATCACAAGGCAATATGAAGTTCTTCCTAATCTCATTACACTGGTAGGGCCAAAGAGATCCATATATAATAAGTGTAGGGGAGTAGTGATAGAGTTCATTTCCTTTCGCTTGTGTGACATTTTGTGTTGCTTTTCTTTCAGACATGCAACATAATGCTCATTACTTGTAAACTCTTTCTTTGGCATCCCAATTACCAAATCATCTTTAATTAATTTATTCATGTTCTTAATATTTACATGGCATATTCTTTTAAGCTAAAGGAAAGACTCATCACTATTGGCTTTAGATAGAAAGCAAGAAACTTCCCCTGATAGGAAGGTTTCTTGCAAATCCATCTTGTACGTGTTCCCTTTCCTGGGGGCTCTGAGCAAGATATGCTTTTGAGGAATGATCACCCCAGGCTTGAGAACAATGCACTCATGCTTAGTAAAGAGCATGTTAGTCTCTGGTCACAAAATTGAGATACACTCAAAAGATTGTACTCAAGCACTTTGACAAAGTTAAACTTCTCAATGCTAAGCTTACCATTTATGACATTATCCCTTCCAGTGATGTAACCACCTTATTCTCCTCCAAATGCAACTGGCCCTCTATTAATTTTCTCAAAGTCTTTATGCCTGGAACAACCACTATTAATGATCTAAATATTTCTTTTGGTCTTCAGCTGTTCCTACACATGAAAAAAGATTATTAGTTACATCTGAAAACCCAAGCCTTGCTGGTCTTAGGTTTATCAAGATGAACTGAATATAGTTCAATGGTTATTGATCCTATATGCAAGCTTTGAGAATCATTGGCTATTGTTGATGAAGAAACTTTAGTCACATGGCCTTCCTTCATCTTCCACATCGTCTTTGAAAGATTAGACTTGGCCTTTAAAACTTTGGACGTTTTTATAACTTTGGAAGTTTTGGATACTGAACGTTCGAAGCACTACAGCAAACTTCAATGCTTTGAAAGCATTCCTTTCTTCTAATACCAAACTTGCTTCGAAGATAGTTTTCCTCTATCTTCTTTTGTTCACCTTGGAGCTTTTGAAGGAAAGTGATTTTTCTTTCGAAGCTATTTTCTTCTTCCTCTCAGAAGTCTTTTTCTTGTTCATCTGGATAGCACTCTTAGGATAGTAAATGCAATCCTTAGCATAATAAGTTATGCCACCACACATGATGCATTCTATAGGCATACTTCTGTTCTAAAGGGAAGGTTGATCTTTATCTCTTTTCAGCTCCTTCTTCATCTTCCTAGATGATGCAGCATGCTTCTGAGCATGAAGCTTGCTTTTGGAGTCAGATGGTTTAGGCTATGCAGAAGTGGTGCACACTTGTTCAACCTTCTTCCCTTGACCATGATGGTTTGAACCTGAACAAGGAATCCTAGTATTAGAGTCCTAAGTTAAGTCTTCAATCTTCCTCACCTCAAACCCAGCAGAGATAAAACTTGTTTTTGCTTGGGGTTGAAGGTGGGCTTGATTTCATGGACTTTCTTTGATTTTCTTTTAGCAGTCCTGATCAAATTATTTCTAGTAGAATTGGCATCCCTGGTCTCTTCTTTTCTCCAGGAAAATAGTGACCCTTCTTAGAATGAACCTCTTTACTCACTTCTGGTTCATCCTTCATTATATATTCTTCATCTTCATCTTTCTTTTGGATAGGATCAATGAGAGGTAGCGTATCTTTACAAGTTCCACACCTTGGAGATCTGACTGATAGAAATGTGTTTGGAGGAGCTATTTCACTTGATCCCATTCCCTACCTGTTCTGATAACAATTCTTTGCACGCAAGGATAAAGATATAATGTTCTTGAAGGTTTCCTCTTCAAGAACATATTTTTCTATCCTAGCATTGTTGATCACAAGCTCAGTCTGGCATTCAGTTAGCTTGGTAACAAGTTCTTTGATCTGAGTCCTGTAATTTATGTGCTCATATTTTAGGGTAGAAATGGCTTTCTCTAAGTCTTCTATTTTGAGTTTATAGTCATTTTCTGCTCTTTTGAAATAAGCTTTTAAAATGTTCAAGGACTCAAGATCATATTTTACTTCCAAGTTATAAGACCTATATATGTTTACTTTAGCAATGCATTTAGGAGTACAAAGATATTCTAATACCTTAGCTTCATCATGATCTTCCATCAGGGCTTGGTTAGGAGAGACATCTTCTACCTGAAAGCTCCAGTCAAAGCCTCCTTCTTCAACAACAACTACAGCTTTCTGCTTTGGTTGGCTGGCATTCTCAGTTCTTGGAGCTGTATCATTGTAATTTGGCTTGGATTATGCTTGGAAACTATTTGTTCTTGGTTCCTTACACTCCCTAGCAAAGTGACCCATTTGGTTATAGTTGTAACACTTTACTTTGCTTTTATGCAGCCTAAACTTTCCACTTGTTACATTGCTTGGCAACTTTCTTTTTGTTCTCTTGTAGAACTTCTTGGCTTTGTGAGTGAGAAGAGTCATCTACTGGACTATCTCCATGTACTCCAGATCATCTGGATTGATGCAGTCCAAGTATTCGAGAGTGAAGAGAAAGTTGCCATAAAAGCCTAAAAAGAGCTGGGTTCTTAGAATGGGCCTCCTTGAGTGTATCTCTCCCTTGGTGTCTCCAGGAAGGTGATGAAAGAACTCTTTTTTTAGTTGTCAAGGTAGCAGATGAGATGTAGGACCGTATAAGGGTGTTAATTACAATTAGTTTCACAAGAGGAGTGATATTAGATCACTTAACAGTTCAAACAAGGAACAGGATACTTTGAAGATACAAAGAACACAAGTAACAATAAGATAGAACTTAAAATAATAACACAAGTATTAGTTTTCAAGGATGTTGTATATTGATCTCAAGTTCTATTACAAGTTTTCAAAGCATAATTTAAAATACAAGGACCTGAGACTCTTTTATACTACAACCTACAACCGTCAATACTTGGAAGGAAAGTTGGAATTGACTTAGCTAGACAACAAGATCAATCTAGAGTCGAAAGGTAGATTGCCTTTTGACTAGTGAATATGACATGCCATAGCTCACTGACTTTTCCTATTACAAAAAAGTCTAAAGGAACAAGAAGAAAATTACAGACAAAGACTTTATGTACTATTCACTAAAGCATGGAAGTTTCACCAACTCATACAAGTTGGTGAGTTATCAGAGTTGCAGCAGAAAGTTGGTCAGCTTTATCAAAAGTAGATCAGAGAAAATATCTTTTCTCTGTCTTCCGACGAAATCAGTTATCACAGCAAAATGGCTTTGAAAAACTTTGTCTTTGAAGCTTCGGAAGACTTCATCTTTGGCTTCGGAAGAACTTGGCCTCTGGCTTCGGAAGTTTTTACACTTGGAATATTTTTTGTTAAGTGTAAAGCTTCTGAAGTAATTTCTTCTGAACTTTTGGCTTCAGAAGACTTTACACTTAGAGTTTTAGAGAGTGTAAAGCTTCCGCAGCAAGTTCATCCTTGTTCCTTAGTGCATGTTGGAAGATCTTTGGTTGCATCAGCCTCATAATTTTCAGATAGATCTCTACAAACTCCCCCTAGGCTGATGCTACCAAAATAGAGAGATTCTTCAAATGTTGATAGTCCTCATTAGGATCAGCAGCAAACCTCTCTTCATCATATGGTCAGGATCCTTCAGACTCTCATAGAAACTTCTCATGTCATAGAGATCATGCGGAGGAAGGGCAAGCATGTCTTGCTGGAAGTAGATATCTTAACCTCCTTGATCTCTAGTGACATACCATCTGTCTGGATTGTCAGTAAAACTTCAGGACACGATGGGTCTTCCAACTACAAGAGGCTCTACTTTGATGGGAGTTGGTTGAGCAGCCTCTTTATGCACTTTCTCAAGATGTTCTGACTCATCCTGAGGTGTAGAGGTGGATGCCTTAGTTTTCTTTTTCTTTGTAGGGGTTCTTCTGGCCATCCTTTTTCTCCTCTTTGATGATTTCAATTGAGAGGACTGGTCTTCAGTACCAGATTGTTCAGTAGTGTCCCTCTCAGTTGGGTTCTTTTCTGTCACAGGTTCAGAAGGAGAAAGAAGAGGACCCTGCTATGGATCAGAAGATGAAGTTGGCTAAGATGTAGCTCTAGGTTCAGGTTGTGTTGTCTCAGTGGGTTCAACCTTTACCTCAACTTCAGGTTGAGCTGGACTTGGTGGAGAATGTAAGTCCCAAAGCTCTCCTATTTTGATCTTTTTCTTGATCACCCTTATATGCTCATCCATTATGGATAGAGACATAGGACCAAGGCTTCTTCTGGAGAATCCATACAGCTTCAAGAAGCTCATCATCCTGTGTCTATCAACAGACTTCTTTTGGCTTTTGTGGATGATGGCTCTTAACTTTGTGGCTTCTTCCCTAAGCTTTCTCTTAGCAGCCTTTTTTTCTTTCATGACTTGTTGCTCTAGCAGCTTGAGATATTCAAACTCTACATACTCATAGGATAGCGGAAGAAGTGCAGATGCCTGATAGAGGCCTGTGGCACTCAGGTAGTTGATCATGTTGATTTTATCAGATTCCTTGTCTACCTGAGGTTGCGCAGTTGCCACATCCTCTGTCTCAGGGCTTTCTTGAGCTGGGGAGAGGACAGGAGCCTTTTTCTAGAGCCTTTTCATTTCAGTCTCTTTTCTTCCTTAAGCTTGAGGAGCAATGTTGCATCCTCTGCCTCCCTCCTCTCCTTTGACAGCTCAGTGTCAGCCAGCTCATTCAACTCTTCTAAGGGGAGAGAGATGAGTTCATCTATGTTGTAGTTCCTGGTCCCCAGGTAGTTTAGCCTGGCCGTCCTTAACTCATCTTCTTGAGTATTTGGCCTAGGGGCAGCCCGATTGCAGCTTCCATGAAGCCTGGGGACCTACTTGAACTCTCTCCCCTCAGCTTCCTCTTCCTCTCTCTCTTCTCCTCCTCTATCTCCTCAGGAGTTAATTTCCTTTTCCCTTTGTCAACCACAGGCATTGGTGACTCAGGGTGGAGAGAACTTTTGCCTTCATTGCTTGGTTCAGTAGTCAAGCTCTGGCCAGAGAGAGGTTGTGAGACACCTTCACCAGTTGGTGCCTCACTGAGGGTACTGGGTGCAGAGGGAGATCCTGTCTCAAGGTTCATAGGCTCAACCTCTGGGCTTTCAGTCAAGTTTTTCCCTTCGAAGCTAATCTCAGGGTCCACCTCAACATCTAGTTGACCAAAGATCTCACCTGCTAGCCTCTGTCTATATAATTTTGATCTCAATTTGAATTCCTCTAGCAACATATCTTGAATCCGGTTTGCTAATCTCTCAGCTTGTCTGTTATGGCTTGGTTTGACAAGTGGAAGATTCACCAGATTGATGCACTCATAGAAACTCAAGTGTGAGAAGTTAAAGATTTCCAGTTGACCCTAATCTCTAGAGATCACAAGAGCTCTTCTGTTGGTGTCATACCCCGATCCCTTAATTGGATTCTCAGAGGGAGTAGACATTACTCTTGGAATTCCCTCCTCAAACAAGTGTTGAATGAGTAAGTCTATGTTCATGACTTGAGGAGGTTGCTGAGTCTAGACAATTGCAAGAGAGATTGGTGACTCCTCTATGTCCATACTCTGGGAGGAACTCCTAGGTTCTGTGGTTGTGAGGACTTTCTCCCCCTTTTTGGTAGCATCACCTTCTTGCATAGGTGAGCTGGGGGTGTCATCCATCACCTCCATAGGTTCTTGTGGACCTGATTGAGTCCTCTGATTGAGTCCTACTTAAGGGTCTCTTAGCTAACTGGCCCTTGAGATTGGTGATCTCAAGTTGTTGGTCATTGACCCTCTTCTACAAGATAGTCACCTGAGATTCCAAGTGAACTATCTTTGAAACTATATAGGTGCAGGTGTTTGTTAGTTTGTGCACGTTATGTTTCAGACTCCCCTCATCTTCATCACTAGGGGATGAGAGAATTGGACCAAAGTCTTCTTCCTCATCACCAACATAGTGTTCTTGGCTGCTAGATTTCCCCTGCATCATGACAACTTCCAGAGAAGTGTTAAGAGGCTGGGTTGCCATGGTTGAGGTCTTACTGATGTAATCACTTTCTAAAGTGAGAGCATCTTCCATATGGATCTCCTGAACATGTTTAGGAAGACCCACCTCAGTTGTGGGTAGATGATGTGGGCTACACCTGGGTGAGTCAGGAGTACTCATTTCTCCTTGAGTGTGAGAAGAGAGGAGAGACTCATGGTACTCACTAAAACCCAAGTCCTCATCATTATAGAAATCAAGGCTGGGAATTGGGTGGTTTAAATCCAACGGCTAAGGGTGTAACTATCCCTAAAAAGGCTGATCACTTGAGTGTTGAGACTCAGATTGATGGCTTCAGGCTGTTAGGGATGTGAGCTCATCAGGCTGAGCATAAGGAACCTTAACACCGATCATTTGAGAGATAGGAATGGTCTACTCCTTAGGGGAAGTGGGAGCTCAAGATTCCACTTCCTCCTATATGGGTTGTGATATGGGGACCCACATGCTTAATAGTAGGTGCAGGGGTTCGTTTGGTTTTTCTTTTATAGGTGATGGTAATTTGAGGTTGTGGGGATGGAGTTAAGGTAGAGGGTGTGGGTTCAACACTAGCTGGTGCTGCTAGGTTGCCACCCTGAGCAATGAGCTCAAACATTTTTAGAACCAGGGCTGTTTCTACCCCGGAGAAGCCAACAGTAGGCTTTCTCAGTATTTTAAAGATGCTGGGCTTCAACTGTGAATGTGCTGGACATATCGAGGGAACATGTAGTATTCTAAGGAGTCTAAATTAGCAAGTAAATTTGTACAGACAAATTAAGAGTACCTAAATTTGACCCCTTGAACCATTCCATGGACTATGAAGGAGTGGTCCTCTGGAACTTGATCCCATCCTCCATGCTTGTTGGATAGACAGTGTATGATAACATGGAGGAGGTATTTCCATTTGGATGAGACCTTCCCCTTCTTGAAGGTTTGACTGAGAAGTCACCCTCATAGCCCATCTGCTGAAAAGAATGGTTGGCAATAGCTTTCGGAAAGAACAACTCACCTTCTTCATCATCCAGCTGAAGGTGTGAGCTTATGATGGCTGGAGTGATGAAGATTGTCCTCCCCTGCACTATAGTAGATAGTGCCTTCTCCCCATCCATGGTGACCTCTTGGCAGGTCCTCCAAAATGCAAGTAATTGATCCTCATAAAGAGGAGGATCAATAGTAAGGGAGGTGAAGTAGTAAGATGTAGAAAGGTATAGACAGAGCTCTGAGAAATGAGGATCTTTCCACAGTCTAACAGAGCAACCTGATTGTGTTGTCTGTAAGGTGCATGGTAAAACCTGGTTGGTTACGTCGATCAATGTTTGCCATGAAAGAAGTTTGTTGGTGAAGAAGAAGGTTAATTTAGGAGAATTTAGGTCAAGAATTTGTGGAAGAAGAAGAGAGTGACAAGAAGGGGAACCGTTGAGAAAATATATGGAATGGATTTAAGACAAAGTTAATGCAAAAAGATAAACTTTGAAATCCAAAGTAGGTCCTACTTCTGAAAAAAGCGCCCAAAAAGGTAGTTTTCTTGAAAGTTGAAAATCTTTCGAAGGTAATTTTTGCTTCGGAAGTTTTGAGAAAAAGCTTCTAAAGCCAATATGGCTTCGGAAGATATTCTTAAGAATTGTGAAAATTTGGTTTCGGAAGAAAAATACTTAGAGAGTTTTTCTTCCGAAACATATTTGATTTCGGAAGATAATAAGTCTTGGGAGTTTTATTCTAAAGAGAATAAATCTTCTGAGACTTAACTGCTTTCGAAAAGTATTTGTCCTTCAAATACATGCAAGTACTTAGAAGCCTGTTTAAGCTTCGGAATAAGGTAAATTTCTTATAAGTAGTTCTTGATTTGAAGACATAAATTTCTTCCTAAGGCAACTTGAAATCTTCCGAAGGAAAATATATTTTGAAAAAATTTCAAAAATCTAAGGAATATCATTAAAATTTATCTTCCAAAATAAACTAGGCTTATGAAGGTGATAAAATAGACAACTTAGGATACACAGGTTTTAGAAATAAAGTTGATTTAAGTTTTTTTTTAAATTACTCAAAGTTAATCATTCTAATAGCTGATACAAGATATTTGAATCTCTATTCATCAAAAACTTTACTAAACAGATCAGCATATTGTTCATTTGTGTTAACTTTAACTATTTGATTAATCCCTTCTCAAAATTATCTCTAATCAAATGATACCTGATGTTGATGTGTTTGGTCCTTGAGTGCTGCATAGGATTCTCTGTAATGGAGGTAGCATTGTTGTTGTCTATGTGGATGGGAGTCTCTTTGAAGTTGAATCCATAGTCCAGCATCTGATTCTGAATCCAAAGCACTTGAGCATAGCAACTTGCAGCAGCAATGTATTCAGCCTCAGCAGTTGATGCAGAGACAAAGGATTGTTTCTTGCATTGCCATGAGACAATCCTTCGACCAAGGAATTGACATCCCCCAGATGTAGACTTTACAGTCATTTGCAACCACCATAGTCACTATCTGTATAAGCATACAGATTGAAGTCAGAACTCTTTGGATACTAAAGGCCAAGCTTGGGAGCACCTTTGAGGTATCTAAGAATCCTCTTGACAGTAACCAGGTGTGACATCTTGGGGTTGGCTTGATATCTTGCACAAATGCATGTGGCAAACATGATATCAGGCCTGCTGGCTGTTAGGTACATAAGAGACCCAATCATAGCCCGGTAAAAATGTTCATCCACACACTCCCCCTCAAGATCAGGTCCTAGGGAGTGGTTTCTGGCTATGGGTGTCTTAACAACCTTACATTCAGTCATGTTGAATCTTGTAAGTATGTCTACATACTTTGACTGACTTATGAAGATGCCATTGTCAGCTTGCTTCACTTGAATTCCTAGAAAGAAATTTAGTTCCCCCATGGCACTTATTTCAAATCTATTCTTCATCAGCCTCTTAAAGTCTTTGCAGAGCTTCGGATTAGTTGACCCGAAGATAATGTCATCCACATATCCGAGTCTGCAAAGCCAGGTGGTTGTTTGACATACACCTCTTCATCAATCACCCCATACAGAAAAGCACACTTGACATCAAGTTGGTAGCCTTGAAATCCTTGGATGCAGCAAAAGCCAGGAATATTCTTACAGCTTCAAGTCTTGCCACAGAAGCTAAAACATCTGTGTAATCTATTCCCTCCTCTTGTGTGTACCATTGAACAACTAATCTTGCCTTGTTCTTGATGACAAGTCCTCTATCATCCTTCTTGTTCC
Organism: Flaveria sonorensis; assembly: GCA_025506505.1. NCBI lineage: Eukaryota > Viridiplantae > Streptophyta > Magnoliopsida > Asterales > Asteraceae > Flaveria > Flaveria sonorensis. The sequence goes on along the minus strand of CM046440.1, from coordinate 52,956,192 downwards.
TAAAAACCCATTTGGTTCCTATGACAGTCTTCCCTTGAGGAAGAGGACATAGGTTCCAAACCTTCTGTCTTCTGATTTGAAGTAGCTTTTCTTGCATAGCTTCAACCCAGCTTCCATCCTTTAGAGCCTCATCAACTTTCTTTGGCTCAATCTGGGACAAGAAACAAGAGTGCAGACAAACATTTTGGTCATGGGTTTGTCCTTTTGTTCTTACCCCAGTCTCAACATTTCCAATGATGTTTGTGGTGGGGTGTGACTTATGGATCCTTAGTTGAGGGATCATAGCAAGTTGATTGGACAGATCCAAATTAGAGAAATTTAGATCTGGCAATAGAGTGTCACCCACCACATCAGCACACTTATCAAGTGAGACTTGATCCAATGAATGTATGACATCATTTATGTTGTCTTCTATGGAGTGGTTATCAGCATCAAGAAATTCTTGATCACTATCCCCACCTCCATTTCCTCCTACATTTGAAGCTCCTACACCTGAGTTTTGAACCTCTGAGCTGGAATTTGAAGGCACCTCAGATGTATCAGTTGAATTTGTCATGTTTGTGCTGATAGGATCTTCATTTGTAGGGTTAGTCACCAAAGGAGCTAAAGTAGTAATCTTGCTTGGTCTTTTTAGCTCAAATCTTGGGTTAGGATCTCTTATTGATATATTATTTGTAGATCCTGAAACATTCTCACAAGACTTGTTAAAATAGTTGGTAACTAAGTCAAGATCAAATAGCCAATCCGGACCAGAACCTTTCACACTAGGAGTGTGCTCATTGAAGGTCACATTGGCTGACTCCTCAACTACTCTAGTTCCAAGATTATATACTCTATAAGCTTTAGCTTGGGAAGAATATCAAATAAAGTGTCCATCATCTGACTTCTCATCAATTTGGCTACTTGATCTTTGGTATTCAAGATGGTGCAAGGACATCCAAATGACCTGAGAAAACCAATAAATGGTCTTCTTTTGTGCCACAGCTCATAAGGAGTCTTACCATGAGTCTTAACCACTAAAACTCTGTTCTGCACATAGCAAGCTATGTTAACTGCCTCTGACCAGAAGGTGATGGGTAGTTTAGAGTTAGACAACATGGTTCTTGCAGCTTCAATAAGTGTCATGTTTCTCCTCTCAGCAACACCATTTTGCTGAGGAGTCCTGGGAGCACTATATTGTCTTGTAATACCCTTTTCATCACAAAATGTATCAAGGATTTGGTTCTTAAATTCTATTCCTTGATCATATCTTATGGTCTTGACCTTGTGATCAGATTGATTCTCTATTTTCAGAATGAAGTTCTTCAAGATCTTAGGTGCCTCATCCTTAGTTCTAAGGAAAAAGACCCAAGTGAATCTTGTGAAATCATCTGTGATCACTAAGAGTAAGAGGTCCTTCCTAAACTCATTACACTGGAGGGGCCAAACAAATCCATATGTAATAGATGTAGGGGAGTAGTGATGGAGTTTATTTTCTTTGGCTTGTGAGACACCTTGTGTTGCTTCCCTTTCAGGCATGCAACACAGTGGTCATCACTTGTAAACTCTTTCTTTGGCATTCTAGTTACCAAATCATTCTTAATCATTTATTCATGTTTTTAAAGTTTACATGGCACATTCTTTTATGCCAAAGAAAAGACTCATCACTATTTGCTTTAGATAGAAAGCAAGAAACTTCTCCTGAGGGAGATGTTTCATGTAAATCCATCTTATACATGTTCCCTCTCTTGGGGGCTCTGAGCAGGATATGCTCTTGAGGAATGGCCACCCCAGGCTTGAGAACAATGCACTAATGCTCAGTGAAGAGCATATGGTGTTTCTGATCATAAAATTATGATACACTCAAAAGATTGTATCCAAGCTCCTTGATAAAGTTTACCTTCACAATGCTAAGCTTACCATTTGTGACTCTACCCCTTCCAGAAATGTAACCAGCAGTATCTCCTCCAAAAGCAACTGGTCCTCCATCAATTGTCTCAAAATTTTGAAATACAGAAACATTGCCAGTCATGTGCCTGGAATAGCCACTATCAATAATACAAACATTCTTCTTGGTCTTTAACTATTCCTGCACAAAAAGAGGTGATTAGTTACACTTAGAAACCCAATCCTCATTGGTCTTAGGCTTATTAAAATGAGTTGAAGACAATGTAACAGTAAGTTATCCTACATTCAAGCTTTGAGGATCATTTGCTATTGTTGATGAAGAACTTTCAGTCACATGGTCTTCCTTCATCTTCCACACCACCTTTGGAAGATTGGGCCTGACCTTCAAGGCTTCAGAAGTTTTGACAACTTCGGAAGTTTTGGAGACTGGACCTTCAGAAGATCTTGCTTTCACTGCAGCAAGCTTCAGTACTTCGGAAGCATTCCTTTCTTCCGAGATCAACTTTTCTTCCGAAGGCAAGTTTTCACTTGTCTTCTTCATTTTGGAGCTTTCGAAGGAAACAGATTTTGCTTCCGAAGCTGTTTGTTCCTTCTTCTTCTCAGAAGTGTTCTTCTTGGTCATGTGGATGGTACTTTTGGGATTTTACTTGAAATCCTTAGCCAGATGAGAAGTACTACCACACATGACATAGTCGAGTTCCTTCCTTCTGAGAGTCTTCTTTTGAGAGCAAGACTGAGTTTGATCACTTTCCTTCTCCATCTTCATTTTACAGATGATGCAACAAGCTTCTTAGGGAGAGGCTTGCTCTTAAGGTTGGATGGTTCAGGCTGTGTAGCAGTGGTACTCAGATGGTCAGTCTTCTTCTTCTTGCTGGAATGATTTGGAACTAAAATAGAACTCCTGGTACTAGAGTTCATAGTTGAGTCTTCAGTCTTTACCACTTCAAAACCTGCAGAAATGAACACTTATTTTTGCTTTGAGTCAAAAGTGGCCTTGATTTCTTGAGCCTTCTTTGATCTTCTCTTTGCTCTTCTAGTCAAGTTCTTTCTCTTTGACTTGGTCATTCCAGACTCTTTCCACTCCTCAGAAGAATAGTGACCCTTCTTAGGATGACCTTCTTCACTCTTCTATGAGTCATCCTTCACTATTTTCTCTTCATCCTCTTCAACAATAGGGTCTATGAGGGGAAGCTCATCTTCACAAGTTCCACACCTTGGAGATCTTACAGACAATAGAGTGTGTGGAGTAGCTATCTCAGTAGATCCCAGTCCCTGCTTATTCTGATAACAAACTTTTTCATGTAGGGATGAGGATATTAGGTTCTTGAAGGTCTCTTCTTCAAGAACACATTTTTCTACCCTGGCTTAGCTGATCACAAGCTCAGCCTGGCATTCAGTTAACTTTGAGATGAGATCTTTGATTTGAGTCCTGTAGTTAGTGTGCTCATACTTAAGAGTTGAAATGGTTTTCTCTAGATCTTCTATCTTAAGTTTATAATCATTTTCATCTCTTTTAAAGTCAGCTTTTAAGATATTTAAGGACTCAAGATCAGATCTCATCTCTAAGTTATAGGACCTGTACCTATTAACTTTAGCAATGCATTCAGGAGGACAAAGATGTTCCAATACCTTGGCTTCATCATGGTCTGCCATTAGTGCTTGGTTTGGAGAAGCATCCTCAACCTGAAAGCTCCAGTCAAAGCCTCCTTCTTTAACAACAACTGTAGCTTGCTGTCTTGGCTTCTTATTCTGGTGAGATCCCTAGTGTAGTTTGGCCTGGATTGTGCTTGGCCACCATTTAACTTTGGTGCCTTGCACTCTCTGGCAAAGTGTCCCATTTGGTTACAGTTGTAACACTTCACCTTGCTTTTGTCCAGCCTAAACTTTCCACTGGCTGCATTGCTGGGAAACCTTCTCCCAGCCCTCTTGTAGATCTTTTCGGCTCTATGAGTGAGTAGAGCCATCTGCTGGACTATTTTCATATATTCCAAATCATCTGGATAGATACAGTCCAGGTCTTTAAGAGTGAAGAGAAAGTTTCCTGAACTTTCATCAGAAGACACAAAAGTTTGTGAAGAACTTGTCTCCTACAATGGGCTTCCAGGGATGTAGCCTTCCCTTGGTGTCTCCGGAAAGGTGATGAAAGAACCCTTTTGTGATTTGTCCGGGTAGTAGATGAGATGATGTTGTGGTTCTCTGCAATCCCTTTCAACCACATGAAGGCTGAACTCTGATGAGTGTTGGAGTTACCAGATGAGTTCTGCATGTTCATCTCCATCTGGTATCCACTGAGTATTCCATATAACTCAGTGAGAGTAAGAGTCTTGAGGTTTTTAGTCCTCTTAATAACCACACAGTAGTGTGTCCATTGACTAGGAAGAGAGGAGATGAACTTCCTAACAATATATCTATTCTTAATGGTTACCCCAACATCAGCTAGAGTATCCACAATCTCAACGTACTTGAAGTACTATTGAGTCATGGTTTCACCTGTCTTGAAGGAGAAATTTTCAAATTGCTGCTTCAAGAGGTCCTTCTTGTTCTCTTTTGCTTCATTGGACCCCTCATACATCAGCTTCAGTCCCATAGTTGTTTGGCGGTCTTGCACTTCTTGAAACCTCTGTAGATGGAGTTAGGAAGAGCAGTTTGAAGGGCTGTCATAGCTTTCTGATCAACATCAATTTTCTTCCAATCTTCTTCAGAAAAATCATCTCTTTCCTTTGGTATCATACCACCACTACCAGCAGCTGAAGTGGTGTATGGTACATAAGGTCCATTGACAACAGACTCCCACATCCTAGAATCTTGAGATTTGATGAAGCCTTACATTATTTGGCACCAAGTATCAAAATCCTCAGGAGTGATCAGTGGGGACTTTGTCATAGTTCGAGTTTCCATATCAACCTTTGAGATAGCTTCCATTTGAAAAGTTAAGTGAAGTGTAAAACTAAGAGGATTAAAGATGGTGAGATCTTACAATCAAGAGCCTGGAATGCTCTAATACCAATTGCAGGACCGTATAAGGGTGTTAACTACAATTAGTTTCACAAAATGAGTGATCTTAGATCACTTAACAGTTCAAATAGGAACAATAAGACAGAACTTAAAACAATAACTCAAGTGTTAGTTTTCAAGGATGTTGTATATTGATCTCAAGTTCTATTACAAGTGTTCAAAGCATAATTTAAAATACAAGGACCAAAACTCTTTTATACTACAACCTACAACCATCAATACTTGGAAGAACAGTTGGAATTGACAGATCTAGACAACAAGATCAATCTGGAGTCAAAAGGCATATTATCTTTTGACTAGTGACTATGACATGCCATAGCTCACTGACTTTTCCTATTACAAAAAAGTCTAAAGGAACAAAAGAAGAAAATTACAGACAAAGACTTTATCTACTATTCACTAAAGCATGAAAGTTTCACCAACTCATACAAGTTGGTGAGTTATCAGAGTTGCAGCAGAAAGTTGGTCAGCTTTATCAAAAGTAGATCAGAGAAAGCATCTTTTCTCTGTCTTTTGAAGAAATCAATCTTCACAGTAAAATGGCTTCGGAAGACTTTGTCTTTGAAGCTTCGAAATACTTCATCTTTGGCTTCGGAAGAACTTTGCCTCTGGCTTCGGAAGTTTTTACACTTGGAATATTTTATGTTAAGTGTAAAGCTTCCGAAGTAATTTCTTCTGAACTTTTGGCTTCGGAAGACTTTACACTTAGAGTTTTAGAGAGTGTAAAGCTTCCGCAGCAAGTTCATTCTTGTTACTTAGTGCATGTTAGAAGATCTTTGGTTGCATCAGCCTCATAATCTTCAGATAGATCCCTACATGAGATGATGTTGTGGTTCTCTACTATCCCTTTCAACCACATGAAAGGCTGAACTCTATTGATTGTTGGATGAGCTAGTAGATGGATTTTGTATGTTCATCTCCATTTGGTAACCGCTCAGGATACCATACAACTCAGTGAGAGTGAGGGTAGAGAGGTTTTCAGTTCTCTTAATGGCCATACAATTGTGTGTCCATTGTCTGGGAAGAGAGAACATGAACTTTCTCATAATGTCCCTATTCTCAAGTTTGACTTCAACATCCATCAGAGTATCTATAATTAATCTCAACATACCTGAAGTATTGTTGAGTCATAGTTTCACCTGTCTTGAAGGTGAAGTTCTCAAACTGCTGCTTCATGATGTCTTTGTTTTTCTTAGCTTCATCAGATCCTTCATACATCAGCTTCAATGCATCCCAGAGTTCTTTTGCAGTCTTGTACTTCTTGAATCCTCTATAGATGGAGTTTGAATAGCAGTTTGTAGAGAGATCATGGCTTTTTGATCTATATCAGTCATCTTCCAGTCTTTCTCAAAATAGTTAGCCACGTTCTTTGGTATCATCCCACCTCCAGTCGTTGCTGAAGTAGTCCATGGGATGTATAGTAAATTTTCTCTCTCTCTCTCTCTCTCTCTCTATATATATATATATATATATATATATATATATATATATATATATATATATATATATATGTAAATTAAAAAAAGGAAAACAAAGATGAAGATTATTATATAAAAAAGAGTAAAAAGATGCCAAATAAGGCCATATAGGAATAAAGGATGCTAATGAGCACATAAATAAAAGATATGTCAAAGATATATATATTATCTGGTAAATATTTTTATTTTTGAGAATATATTTTGACACATGATGCAAAAACAAAAGATGGGGCTTGTAAGTCCGAATTGGTATGTTAGTCCTAATCATCTTGCAAGGGCAAAACATAAGTCCGACTGACAGTTAATAAGTCATAAAATTTGTTAATATTCTGTGTTCAAAAACGTTTATCAGACTAGTTATGCTCAAATAGATAAACTAAGAAAATCAATAATCATGATTTTACTATTCAGAGATGAAAGGTTTAAGTTAAATTGGGGTGACTTGAAATCTCGAAAGTGTTTTGAAGGTGAATAGGAGTTCTACAGGATTTTTGATTGTGGGATCCATTGATTTCACCTTTCAAAAATGTTTTTCAGCTAAAAAAGATAGATTCAGTTTGTGTTCAGTGGTACCTTTTCCCTTCCATGTTAATAGTGGAAATAAAGCAAGAAAATCAATGAAAAAACGAGAAAAAAGGTATCGGATTGACGTCGGCATAAAGTAATAAAACATAATAAAATCATAACATATTTAACTTAGTAAAGATTGAAGTCTGAGTTTAAATTTGCACACACATATTGACTATTAGCTTAACCATTCTTATTTTAAATACAGCTGGAAGATGTTAATAATTCATTTTAGAGAAATATGATCCTATAATAGAAAATTCATAAGAATTTTAAGTTATGATTAGAAGAAGTTGTTTGTATTTAGATTTCAAAGTTTGAAATATTACAAAATTTCAAAAAAAAAAATTTATTTGATTTGTTTTATAATAAAGGTGTTTTTAATCAAATTGAAGGTGTCCGGTTAAAATTAAACTCTTGGTTAAACACAAAAGTTAAAATAACCAAAAAGGGATAAATGTTTGAAAAACATAAAAAATTTGAAATTCAAAGTGTTGAAATTTCTCGCACGCGAGAAGTTAAATGATGTGAGTAATTGAACTCTCACGTGAGAGATCTAGGATCTTTATAAGCAACAGTACACGACAAGTCATGTACAAGCGTTGCAATTCTGTTCAATTTTTCTCTCAAATTTCTTCGAAGTGTTGCTTTGATTCACTTATTATACCTGTTCATTGTGTTTGTTTGTTGATTACTAGACACTTTGTATATTCAAGATTAAAAGATCGATTTAAATGATTTTGAACTTGAACCGAATCTTCAAACTCAAATAAACATAATGTCTAATGAAATTAACCATGACTTTATAAACACTTAATCAACATCTATACTACAACTTTTAATGGTTAAAACGAGTTAATATGATGTTAATTTGAAAATGGTTTCTGGGGTTGTCGCATGCAAAAAGTGACTAGAAAGATGAATAGACGCAAGAAGTTGTCTGTTTGCATGAATTATTCGCAAGAGCATCTTTGACTATTCATGCGAAAAGCTAACCTTTGGTCAAACCTGATTTCATGCGATTAGAAACCTTTCGTGCGACAAGTTGAGAGTTTTTCAAAACTACTCGCATGCGAAATATTTTACATTTCGCGTGATAAGTACAAATTTCATAATTTCTAAAATTTTTCTAAGTCTGAGTTTAATGAAATTCATAACTAATTAGATGCTTACTCTAATTGCAGATGGCTAGATCACTAGTTTTCAATAAGAACCATAATGTTGTAGCTTATCTTGGAGATGTGCCGGAAGACAAAGCTTTATTTCCCTATCTTATCGAAGGGCTTAAGACATCTCGAATTCACTATGCCATTACTGGGAATCCAACGATTTACGATCATAGCTGAGATATCAAAGAGTATTTTTGTTAGAAGATGAACCTAACAATCCAGTCAAGATTGATAATGCTATAGCCAAAGATTGTCTTCCAAGGATGGGATATGATCATATATATCTGTCTTTAAAGAAGAAGCATCTACCACCTTTCTAGAAGTTTCTATTTTATGTGGTAGTTCATTTTCGTAGCAATCTAAAAGCTCGTCTTGATAGCCTAAGTGTAGTTTTTTTATCACTACTAGTTTCTCTTCTTGATGACATACCTTATAGGATATCCAAGGCTGTCTTTCTAGATATGAAAAACAATATGATAGCATCTACTGGAAGAAGTTTATCATGTATCCCTGGATTATTCAGTTGATAGTCAATGCTGCTCATCCTGGTTTTCAATAAGAACCATAATGTTGTAGTAGGGGTGTTGATCGGGTTATTTCGGGTTATTCAACGTAGAAAGTCTACCCGAAACCCGACCCGAATAACAATCGGTTTAATCGGTTTCGGGTTGTTCGGGTAACGGGTTGTTCGGGTCGGGTTTCGGGTATTAAACAATAGACTTAATTTAGTAGATTTAGTAAGTTTACATTTGAAATCTTATAAAACTAGTGGACTTAAATTAGTTTACTTCTATAATTTATAAAATATGCTTAAATATATATTTATATACAAACAATTTGATCAATTTGGACAATCTAAATAAGTGTATACATATAATTTACTTAATTATAATATGGGTTGATCGGGTTAATCGAATCGGTTCGGGTTATTCTGGTTTTGAGGTTTGAAAGTTTATCCGAAATCCGACCCGAATAAGAGTCGGTTTAATCAGTTTTCGGATTGTTCGGGTAACGGGTCGTACGGGTCGGGTTTCTTCGGGTACGGGTGGGATCAGGTCGGGCGGGTTAATCGGGTATGGATAAAATCGACGGGCCTATGTTGTAGCTTATCTTGGAGATGTGCCGGAAGAAAAAGCTCTATTTTCTTATCTTATCGAAGGGCTTAAGACATCTTGAATTCACTATGCCATTACTACTAATCCAACTATTTACACTAATGTCATTGATGAATTTTGGACTTCTGCTGCTAATGAGAAACATGCTTAAGGAGAACAATGTATCACTGCTACAGTCAAAGGGAAAAGGGTTGTGATCATAGCTGAGATTATCAATAATGTATTTTTGTTAGAAGATCAACCTAACACTCCAGTCAAGATTGATGATGCTATAGCTAGAGATTGTCTTCAAAGTATGGGATATGATCATATATATCCGTCTTTAAAGAAGAACCATCTACTACCTTTCTAGAAGTTTCTATTTTACGTGGTAGTTCATTTTCTTAGCAATCTAAAAGCTCGGCTTGATAGCCTAAGTGTAGTTTTTGGATCACTACTAGTTTCTATTCCTAATAACATACCTTATTGCATATCCAAGGCTATATTTCTAGATATGCAAAAAATATGATAGCATCTGCTGGGAAGAAGTTTATCATGTATCCACGGATTATTAAGTTGATAGACAATGTTGCTCATCCTGAGTTAGCTGTTTTTGGTTCTGCTACATACTCAGTCATGGTTATGAGGAAAATATATTCACATATCTAACTGGTACAAGGGGAATGCTTGGAAGGGAGACCATTTTGCCAAACTTGGCAGGTTTACTAATGATTTCCAGCATGCTGAACAGCAAGCACGGCAACAAACCACTAATGAACCACCTCAGTCAAATCCTATGGGTTCATCTTCCAGAACTTCCGATAATGCTCCAGGTAGTTCATCTTGTCAAAGGGATATGATATTTGATGAGGAGATAGATTCTTGGTTTGAGAATAGTTCAAGTGATACAGCAAGTGAAAAGATTGGTAGAGTCCCATATGTTCTTCAGGAAAGACCCAGAGTGTCGGTTACATTGACTAAACGAACTACTAAGGATACTAATACAAATTTTGTGCCTGGAGACTCACCAGCATCAAAGAAAAGAAATAAATCTGTGGCACGAAAGAAAGTTGTTCATGATATAAGTACACATGGTAGGGGTAGAGGATGCGGAGTTTTAATTAGAAGACGTCAAACCCCGATGACTACTGCGTTACTTGTTAGAGATATTCCAATGTTTGAGCCACCTGTGACTGTTAGTGAGACTATTCTTTAAGAGATTCCTGTGACTAATACAGAAAGAACTATCGTAACAGAAACACATATTCCTATAACAAATGATATTCAGAGTACACCTCCTAGAGGTCAAGGCAATGATGATACTATTGGTATGGATGATGTAACAACTGACTCCTAGGTCTAGCTCCAGAACTCTAATGTAATTTAATTTGTTAATTTTCAGTGTTCCATGTATTTTATGTACCCTCTTCTTTGTAATTAATAAATTCTTGTAATTTTATCTTACCTGAATGATTCTTGCATGACTTGCCTTGGCCTATAAACTAATTTCCAATGATAGAAAATGATAATGGCCAACCTCCTTAACAAAATTACTTACAATAAAAATAAAATTTTGGATTCTTCATCCGTATTTCTCTGTGTTCATCCGTATTTCTTTGATTTTTCACTTAGGCGCATGACAACTGTTCAGGCGCATGACAACTGTTCAGGTGCATGGACACTATTCAGGCGCCCCGAGCAACACTTAGCATTTTTGAAAATTTTGAACCCTTCTAGAAACCTTTGACCCCGGTCTGCACACCTCCAAACCAGCCAATGCATGGGTTGTTGCCATGCATTCGGCCATTTCACCACCCAACCAAACCACACCTTGGTTCTCCCTAACCTGAACCCACACTCCACCTCTTCCCTTCATAAACCGAAGTTCCTACTCCCTTTCTCCCTTTCACACTCTCTCAAACTCTCTTTCTACACTCAGTCTCTCTCTCGGCAACTATCACAACCGAACACAAGAACTTTTTCTGACTTCAACCAAGCAGAAACAAGAACTCCCAAGTTTCAAGACTCTTGGATCAACCACTCTTGCACTCTCTGAATCACCCTGAACATGAATTCTCCTTCGTGTAAGTTTTTTTGTACCTAAACAACTATTATTGTTGTTTCTCTACTTTTCTCTCCTTTGAATCCTATTTTTCTTGTTCAAAGGCAGAAAAACCTTGACCCAATTACTGCTTTCATGAAGTTTATAGCTCCACTAAAGGTACACACTTCTTCACACCCGTATACCTCGGGTTTGTGCATTTGAATCTACCCGAAAACCCCTTTTCATGGGTTTTCAAGACCATCCAACCATCTGTCCCGAATCTAACCCCCATTCCACACTTAAAAACCTATTTAAAACAACTTATAAACACTTTTATAACCTGGACTTATCGATTTCAGAAGGGATTTGGGTGTTTAAACCCGAAATTTCATGTTACACATGTGTAAATAATGTCTTATGTGCCCAACCTTGACCTTGTTGCCTTACATTGTTATATCTGTGGGATTAATCTGAATTTCTAGAATGTTGGATGATGCTAAACTAATATTATTGTGGGATGGATGATTTGGTATGGTGTTATGGACTTTAGAAACATGTTTAAGGACCCGAATAGGTGATTTTGGTACCTAAAAATGGCCAAATCCTTAACAAATTGTTAGAAACAAAATTTTCAGGCCCTAACACAAATAAATCATTGACAAAAACCAAACTTTGTGAAATTTTAGGTTAACATGTTAATTCTATAAACTTATTTAGCTTAAACGGGTCTAACCGGGGGATTTTTGGATGAGATTCTAAAAATAATGTAACAAGCATAAAAACTATGGAAAGTATAATATTTCAGTAAGTTAGAGGGCCTCAAACTCATATTTCGATGAAAAGATTCAAAAAAAAATGGAAAGAACCAACTTCAGGGTAAAAAGTGTAATTTTAGAAACTTGTGGGACTAAAGTGTAAATTCTGTAAAGTAGACCATATTTCAGTAAGTTTATGACCAGAATCTATTATTATACTTGATTTTCATGTAAGAGTCTGTGGGAAACCAAAAACGGGTCGTTTTACGCCAAAAACCCCAACTTTCCTAAAAATAAAACTTTTCGACACAAAGTTTCTAAGGGATGTGGTCATATGTATTTTTAAACATATATTACCTTTGACTACCCTCCCGATAGCCTAAGAACCCATAGCTTATGCATATGTCTTGCTCATAGGTGCTAGGACCTGAATTTATCTGTGTTGTGGAATCTTTGACACACTTGAGGTGAGTTTCTTGTGTCCCCTTTTAATTAATACTTTAGGGTGAAGCATGCTCTGTTTGAACTAAACTTTATTGGATACTATTATGCGACACTATTGTGTGTTGTGGCTATTGTTAGAACCTGCATCTATGTGTATCACAGTCATTAATTCTATGTGTACTGCTTGTTTATATGGGTAGATCTACTTGGGGAATACCCAACGCACAGTGCCTTCCGATATAGGAAGGGTACCACACTGAGATCCTGCAGGGTCGTTGTGGAATGTAATAGGTTTTATAAGATACTATGGTGTAACAATCGGTAGGTATGGTATACTGTTTTGAGGCTCAGTTTCCCTTATGGGATTTCCAGTAAACACAAGTTTAGAAGAGGCTAGTCGAGGCTGAGTGCAGGGTTGATTGTGATCCCACAACAGTGATACTATGATTTTAAACAAACTTATGGATTCAAATGAGTCCTTTTGTTTTTAAACTTTAAGTGCTTGAACTCACCAACTTTTTAGTTGACATAAATTCTTTTTGAGCATGTTTCAGGTAATCCTTTATGAGCTTGGATTTTATGAAAGACTATAAAGCTGGCTTAGTACCGTGAATACCCCCTGGCATTACTTGAACTTTTTGAAACATTTGAAACAATTGTCTTTGTTATGTATTCACTTGGATAATTTTGTAATGGGTTATTTTTATGTTCGGGTCTGACTGTGTTGGCCCAGACAATTTTAATGTAATGTGATGCCATGTGATTTATCCTTCCTTGTGTGCTCTTGAGTGGTTAGTTTCCGCTGCCAAGTATATTACCAGTCTGCGACGTCCCACCCTCTTCTGGGCCCGGGGTGTGACAATGATTTGATCAATACTCCTCCAGAACACAGACATACAGCTGGGACATCCTCGAGTTCACCAACACCAGCTATTTTAAAACAGAGAGTTCTAGTCTTTGAGAGAGAGATATTAGAGAGAACACAACAGATCTATGATTTACATCATATGAATCAAGACAAGGATGCTAAGATTAAGAATCTGGAACATCAGCAACAGTTCTTATTCAGCTATGTTCAAATCTTAGAGAACAATCTCAGAGAGTTCACATCTAGATTTACATTTACATCAGATCATCCTAATCAGAGTAGATCTACAAAGTTTGGAGAGTTAAATGGACAGTAGTTTGCTAATCCAGATCATGTTGTTCATGCTCAAACAACAGAGACCACTACTGTTGATCCTGAACCTAATGTGATATTGACTAAAGAAACTACTGAAGATCAACCTGTGGTTCAAGAGATTGGTGAGGTGATTGTTAGACCTTACATGTTAATCAAAGTAATCAGCATGAAGATGTTGATTGATTGGACAAGGTTGATTTTAGTGGTGATGATGATGATGATTTTGATAATGATGATGCTGATGATGATGATGATGATGATGATGATGATGATGATGATGATGATGATGGTGATGCTGAGGGTAAAGATAACGAAGGCAAGAAGAAGGATGTCGGAGATGATGGTCAGGGAGAAGACATGGGCTTAATTGCGAGTCCTTCTAGTGATTCAGGTTCTAAAAACATCTCAAGACCAATGCCTGAAGATCCAATGGATTACGAACCACTAGATCCAGCCATAGAAGAGATGTATGAGAAAGAGTTTTATACATTTTAACAACAAATCTTAGCTAAGGAATCTGGTGAAGATCTAGGTCCGTTTGATGACTTGGATGATTCTATAGATTACACAGATGTATTTGGCATTAATTAAAAGAATTTATTCTCTGATATTTTATTAGAAGAAGGAGAGATTGCCACAGACTCTAGAGTTGAGCCGCCAACTTTTGATCCGAATGACATGACTGGAAAGATTGCTTTGCGTCAAGTCGGAAATATTTCAGTGTCTCCTACTTATATTCACACATTGAGACATTCCAAACCAGTATGGAAATTCAGAGCTGGTATTGAGTTGGGGATATGATGGGGAAAAGAATATGTATATTGTTAAGCGACGAGCTGGAGCTATAGAGTATTATCAAGATGAGCATAACTTTTCTACACTTAGAGCATCTGATTTATATGCTATGGGGCGTGTGCCATTCATCAATCTAAGCAATTATGGAAAGGCGAAGATGATAAGGAATATGATATGTCTTCAAAGCAAAACCAACTTCAAATACTTTCAAAACTATGCAATATAAAGTTATTGAAGCTGAGACATGTATAGATCCTAACACTAACAAGCCAATGAAGATCAGAGTGTACAAGCATCCTAGATATGCTAGAAAGATCCCAATTCACACCCCTGTACCAATCAACAATTTGTCAAAACTTATGAGGTGGGTTTGTGAGAAGAATATTAGGCATGTTGTGATTTATTATGTTGACAAAGAATACCATATTATCGACCTAGTTGATTTGCTCAAATTTAGGAGAGCAAATTTGATGAGGCTTCAAGCTTGTCCAATTAAAGCTGATGAATCCGTCCATCTTTTGGCAGCTCAAATCAGTTGGTTGATCACGAAGGAACTAAACAACAATATGATGCTTATGGTGGCAATTACAAAGTTGTAGATGTAAACTTTTGAAGATTTGATTTACCGAGCCTAGAGGGAGATTGTAGGGATTGAACCTAGAGGCTCAAGAAATCAAAATAAGATATTGAAGGTCATGTTCCCGCGTGAGAAGTTTGAGTCGCGCAAGAACAAGTTCTCGCGCGAGACTAGTTTTAATTTAATATAAATAGTTAGATTTGTTCATTTTGTTGAGAATCCTGATTTTGTGTGAAAATTCTTCACTTTGTAATAGTTATCAGAGAGTAATACTACTAGAAATTATTTACTTTGTGTTTGTTTCTACTTGATCTTCTATATCTTCTAGTTCTTCTATGAATCCGTGATTGATTCATTTCGCGTTTCTCTCATGAGATCGATCTAAAACTAATTCACGATCTTTACATGATTAACAATCACCCAGATGGTATTGCATCTACTAAGGGTTTAGAGTAGTTTGGTAATGAAGTTCGTGGAAATCTGCTTCCATTTCCACATTGAAATCTCAAGTTGCTAAAGTAAACGAGATGGCTTTTGGTATTCAACTTTGACCTTGGAACAAGTCAAACACTTAGGTGGTAACGTCGGCTTTCCTGTTTAGTCACCAATACAGGACCTTCAAATCATCGTACACATTATCTAAGCTAGGATGAATAGAATATCAAGATTTGTGAGATTCATCAACTACAAGCTCCCTTAGATTCCCTTACATAGAGACCCATATTCGCTTCGTGAAGCATTGAAAACCATCTGATTTCGTTTCAAGTTGTTTCACCATGCTCCACATGGATTCTAAATTCAAATTCTCTTACTCCAACCCTTCAAGTTGAGCATTACGGATTTGGTCAAGTAACCCGTTGTGAATTGTAAGTTGTAGTGCTCGAACTTGTCTTGGTTTGGTAGTTTCTTATCGGCTTGGGGCATCGACTACCATGTTAGTTTTGCCCGGATGGTACTTGAAAACACAATTATAATCATTTAGCAGTTCAACCGAATGATAATGTCGCACGTTCAACACCTTCTACATAAAAACCTTCTACTTAAAAATATGCTAAATACTCTTGAATCCGCGTAAATAATGCATTTGGTATTGTAACTGTGAACACACCAATTATTCCTATTCAAGTTGTAGCTTTTAATTTTATAATATTTTATCTTTATAACTAATGATTTGTTTGTGTTTTCTTGGTCTTAGATTAAAAATCTTTTTTGTTTTTAATTGATCTCAAATGCAGAAGCTTTTTTAAAAAACAAATTAGTTTGTTAATAAAAATGACATTTTTATTGATTATTCTAAAAAATTATTCAGGTTTTAAAACCCTAATATGGATATAATATAGATAAAAAGAACAAGAGTGAATTGTCGTTTTTCTCTCTATGGTTTGGTCACATTTGTCATTTTCATACAAAAAAGATTTTTTTTGCATTGGCCCTCCAAGGTTTAGAAAACTTGTCATTTTATCTAAAAAAAGTTAACTCCATTATTTAAAGTGTTAAACATGTAAATTGATAAAATTATCCTTTAAACTACAAAACAAAATCCCTCAATAACATAACCTTAATCAAGTGGAACTGAATCACGATATAGGGAAGATGGCAACCAAAAATAATGGTCACTATTATACAACCCTTCATAATGGGTAACCGCCACAAATCCGTTCTCCTCCCCTACCGATAAAACTAACAATCTCATCCTTCAATTATGAGAAAAGATTTGAAGATGAAAAGCCTGATTTAGGTTTCATGATTGAAACAATAACAGGTGAATGGAATTTTAACACCAATACATTAACATAAATTAGGATTTATCTCTATATGAAAAATTATGTAATTACCCCTTTAATGATAGATGGTTTAACATTAAATTAACGGAGTTAAACTTTTTGGATGACAATGATAATTTTTTAAAACATTGGGGAGTCAGATATAAAAATTATTTTATGGATGATAATAAAAAATGTGACCAAACCACAGGGAAGAAAATAACAATTCACTCAAATAACAAATAACGGGTTGAGTTTGTCTATTAATTCAGTTTCATGAATAATCACACAATCTAGTTAATTCTGACCAGCAGTGTGTTTAATTATAATTAACACTTTTGTCACTACAAGTCACGTGTTAAGATCCAAACAATGTGAGCTTAAAGTAGTGGCTACTCTAATACACAAAATGCACTTGGTTACACATTAGATGGAGTGAATGCCCAAATAACTCGATGTATAGTATCAATACAAATTGTTTAAGTTAAAGGATCACAATATAATCGTTAATGATCATAAACCGAATCAAACTAATAAATAGCTTTTGTGTTGAAGCTATTTTCTAAATTTGATTTTTACCTCACATTTTTTTCCTATTAATAGTTTTTCACAATTAAAGACCAAAGTTTAAATTTTTTAACAGAAGATCACGGCCCGTAAGATTTTCTTTGCAGTTCTGAAATTATCATATTGACGTGCAAGAATTTTTTTCACCTTTAACTAAGCTTATCAAATTTTAGTTTCTCAATAAATACTCTCTTTTCTTTAATTAAAAGCAATAAGAAAATAGTGATAAAACATTTTATTGGTATTAAATATTTAATGTGTACCGACACAAATATTACTTCAATTCATATTAATCATTGTGTATGTTACACAAAGTTCACGTTTTATTTTATTTGATGTATTCGACACACATGCTTTGAGAGGTGATCTTAGAGAAGGTTTTATGTGACTGGTTATGTCATAACAAACATTTTTATGTTTGAATATATTTGGACATGTTAAACTTAGAACTCAAAACGTAAGTTGACTCATTTTAACATACATTCCTGGAGACTTGTGGCGCCTTAAGCAAAAGAAGAAGAAAGAGTAGCAGGCATTGACGGTCTGTTTGACAGAGATGAAGTTTGACATAGTTAAAATATAATATTGTTAAATCAAATATCATGAACCAATATAAGAAGTGTAAAGTAAGACTTCCATTATGTTAATTTTTATATTTGTTCTAAGTATATTTTTTTTAAACAGCTAATTGGATCATTAATGGAATAATGATCCATTCAACCATCTCTAATACTCGAGTATGCAACTCGAGACCACCCTTAAAAGAAAACTCATTATAGTTGACCAAAAACCCCTTGGCCAACCTAAAACCTCTTTTTTATCATACGTAGGACTTGAACCCAAGACTACCTTTAGTCTTGGGATACCTCATATCAACCACTTGAGATAAAAATCATTGGAATTTGTTGTAAATCCAACTTATGAAACTCTCCTAAAGTTAAAAAAAAAAAAAAAAAAAAAAAAAAAAAAAAAGCTGAAAAAAACTACCCGCAAAGTCCCATTTCTCACATCACTTGAAGTTCAGGCTATGCGAGCCAAATTAACCAGAAAATAGGGAAAATAGAAAATACTCTTGAATTCCCAAAATATTTGTACCATGTTCACGTTACCGAATGATTTTGTAATTTATATAATACTAATTACCAACTGTTTTATACATATAGTGTTTTATATAAGCTTAATGGTGTTGTACCTATGTTTTATCTCTTGAATTTTTTTTTCATTTGTTAATTTACTTATAAGTTTCTATTTCTATATTTCAAATAAATAATATAACACAATGTATTGCTTTTTAACAAATTATATGTATACAATTATTATCGATGTCAAAGCTTTGTTTTTCATTTAAAAAAGTACGCTTGTTATCAACTGCTTCAACAGCCTCTTCAATGGGCAGATCCTCGACAACATTCGTTTTTTATATAAAATTCCGTAAGTTATGAATGGTTTCAACGCCCCCATCAAGACACACATTCACAACAACATTTTGATGTTTGTTTATTTATATGGTGTTACGCCCGTCCAACACCGGGTTTGCGGATACGTTTTGATATTAGTTTTTACATAACAACGCAGGGGTCATAATACTAGTTAACTCTAATGCTTAATACATTTTCAAGCCATTTGTCATAGTTGTTATCGTTTTTTGGTTAACTAGACTATGATGTATTATCAATCTATTATATGTAACGATTGATGAACTTCAAAAAAAATTTTATTTGACGCGTCTAACTATTCTAAAGTTAGATTTTTCACTACGATAACAATTATAATGCATTTCGATTCATTTAACTTAAATAAGAATTAAAGAAATGACATAAGATAAATTTGAAAGTATGTAACATAATTTTTAAAATTCCGTAAGTGTGTAATTTTTGCGGTTAACCATTTCTTTTAAAAATAAAATTTAAGTTTTTCATGCTTAGAAAACTTTAGTTGTGCTATGTGATATTTTGGCTTAGTTGTGCCTTTGGAAATTGGGTGTAGTGACTTTAGTTAGTAGTATGCCTTCGTTATATGTGTGGCCTTATTCGTATGTTGCCTTTAGTTGTAGGCGAGCATTTAGATTTAGGGTGCTTTAGCCGTAGGGGTGTTGTTGCAAGCGCTAGCTCAGATAGTCTTATAGATTTCTTCAAGGGGCTTAATGATTTTAGAAGCCTTAAACTGAGATAAAAATCTATGTGTTTTTTTTTTATAAATAAGTCAGGTCAATATATGTTGAACAAAGAAAACAATATGTAATAATAAAGTATTCATGAACTGAATTAGACATTTGATAATATGCATACTGATGTGATAAGGAATGAGTATGAGAATAACACAAGACGAAGTTGTAGTAAAGTTTCAATGGCTACTTAATTATTAGAAAAAAAAAAAGGTTTTGTTAAAATATGATGATAGATCCACTCTAATTTATAATATTAAGTTGGCTAATTTGATCACCAAAGAAAATTGTATTTTTTAAGACTTAAAGCTTAGTTATGTTGAATCACTGTAAATAAGGTAAGAAAATAAAAAACATATAAACAATAAAAAGTAAATATTGACCATGTAAGAATTAGTAATATTATTATTAAAAAATATATAAAATAAATGATGAAGATAAGAGTATCAAACTTTAGGCTCGTATGCTAAATAATTTGATGACTTTAAACAAATGGTTATTTTTTAACACTATAGAACCACCAGTCAGATTTGCATGATCGTGTATCTTCCCGATTTATTGTCGTATCCCTATGATTAATAATCGTATGCCTCTGATTGTGGATTGATTTTCCTTGATGTTATTTTGCTAATCGTATGCCAAATTTAACTAGAATATATCAATGTAATAAAAATACGATATCAATATTGCATATAAAATTATTAATCACGTTTGACCTTACCCTAGTCCTATACAACAGTACAACACGCTTTGAACAATATGTGCTTTAAAGCCCAAATAAGAACACAGAGAACAAATTAGGCACCCTTCTTTTTTGCATACAATATATAGTGCATATACACCCACAAACGCTTCCCATCCAAAAATCATTTTCTGCTCCATGGAAAGCAGCCACAACCCTGAGGCATGAAAGGAAACAAACCATGAGCAAAGGTTGAGGTTTAGTAATCAAGTGTCGACTAATTTGGTGGTGAACATAGGTTGGTTTGATCAGTTATCGGCTAAACCTTAAACTATAACCAATGTTTCATTATTAGATTTTAAAACCAATAGGTTTGGTTATAAATCCATTTCAAACATGGGTGAATTCAATCAAATTTCAATTAATAACCCAATAACATGTTCAAGTAAAAAGATATTAGTAGTCTTTTTAATTTATACATTGTTCATAAAAAAGTTTTAATGTCGGCTTGGGTTTGTTTTAATTTCAATTATGGTTCTGTTATTCAGTTTTTCTACTCATACATAGACTAAATACATATAACCATAACCAAACCATAAAAATCAGTTATTTAAAAGAAATCATAATTGAAATATGGTTTGGCTATTTCAGTTATGGTTTTGTTATTCAGTTCTTCTACTCACCCCTAGTCTAAATACATATAACATTATAACAAATGTTTGATTTACTGTTGGCTTGGGTCTGTTCATTAATTCGATTATCTACACACATAACCATAACCGAACCATAAAGATCAGTTATCAATAAAATCATCACAGAAACATGGTTCGGCTATAATAGTTATGGTTCCATTATTCAGTTTTTCTGCTCACCCCTAGACTAAATGCATACCTTTGACTTCTCATTGCGTTGACCAAAAAAATTAGCATCCTCGGACGTTATCATCGGAGACTTCCCACCTGCTGCGTGTTTATCTTGTCGAGCTTTATTGAATACTTCAGTGTATCCCTCACCTGATTTAGGATCATTATCATCCCAATCACCAAATTTTGGGATTGCAGGGCCATCATCAGCCTGCCAATATGATCTATGTTACAATAATATTTATGATATGAACTTTAAGAAAAATTCTCACAACAGACATTTGTAAAAGGTCTTGCTATCAATTGTAACTCCTACAGACATTTGTAAATTGGTTCAAAAAAATTTTTCATCTATATTCCATATATTTACTTAGTTTTTTCAATATACTTGAAACCAACTATTCGTATTGGATTAATCAGGTACATTTAGGTGTGACAAGTGTGTGTGTGTATGCTTATATCATCAAATTGGGCATTCTTTGATTGACTTACATTTTCGTCACCACGAGTAACTTGTCCCAAACGTGTTCTTCCAGGAGTCAAAGAACCTGTACCATAGCTAGCTTCAGATGAAACACCGACCTTGCTTCCGCCTCTTGCCTGGTGACGTGGGTGCATCGGGGAGTTATCAAAACTCTGAACGGAACCACCACTCGGCCTTGAGTTCCTTCGGGGCTGTGAAGAAGAATCACTAGACTTTCTCAAGTCAACTTCTCCCCTGCTCACATAAGCCTCATACATTCTTGGTGATAAATCTTGAGCCTTTGGTCTCTCTCGGTCAGACTTTGTTGATTCACCATATCTGATCTGAGCTTCTTCCGGAGCCTGAATCAATGAAGGGTCAGAAATTTGCGGGTTCGTCTTGGCTTTTCGACCTTTCTTTGCTTTCTCAAAGTAAACAGTGTATGGAACATCATCTTGATTCTCCCAATCACCAAACTTAGGTACTTGTGAACGTTGCTGGAGAAATAAAAATGAACCCAATATAAGTCAAATTCAATTACACCATTTGCATCCTATTTATCAAACTAACATAAATCATAACAACTACAATTGAGAAGATCAACATATTCCTGATCAAATCAATGATGTAACTGATGCATCAAAACCCCAAAATTTGTAACTGATAAACATTTCCATGCCAAATCCTCAACAAATTGCAAAATATACCAATATTACTGTAAAGAAAACGTGTTATAAACACGTAATTAGCGATCAACATCATCAATTTCGCAATGAAAATGACGAAGTCCGCAAACTAAACCATAAAAACCCTAAACCAATTCGAACACACATCATAGCAACTGATCAACCCAATAAGGGGTGATGATTAATTGATTAGATAAGACGAAGAAACTGGAACTTACCGCCATGATATCTGTAGGATGGAGGTTTTAGCGAATGAAATCGAGATGTGTTTACATAAATGTGAAGCAGCAATGCAGAGGTGTGAATGAATGGTTGACTGCGAGAGTTGAAGGGGTGACCGTTGACTGAGACTGAGGCGTAGGATGTTGAAGGGGTAGCCGACGATCCAGTCAAAACTGCGGTCGTAATCAGCGGTCACCATAACATGACATGTATCACACTTGATACTACTTTTCTACCTTGTGCTTCCATACGTTTCCTCGAACGCTGTTACGAGATTATTTAAGCTGGAGAAAGAAAAAAAAAAATTGTTTTCTTCTCCGCATTAAGAATGAGATGGAGACATGGAGCGGAGTTTTTAATAGATTTTCTAAATTTTCTTTAAATTTTAAAGATAAGGCTGGGAATGAAAAATGGTTAGAAATGTTCCAAGGATAACTATTTATAAAAATAGTGTTCTTTGATGACTATTTGATAAAATCTTGTTTTACATTTATTTTTTCATTTATTAATTCCGAAGCATTAGTTTAAAAAAAACCACTATTTTAGTAAATATGTTTTCTCCAAGCACTAGTTTCATAAAAGAAAAAAAGAGAAAAAAGAAAAGTCAAAAAATCTTATTTTTATTATAGTATGAAATTACGACCATGGTGTTCATGATAATTTGTAAGTTAGAAAAAAATATGGCTTAAGCTAAAATGATAAAATAATTAAGTTGGTTGGAGGATTTAAGTAATATTTTCTAAAAAATATGATATAAAAAAGAATAGCATGGTTTGGTATTTGAGTTTTATTAGAAAACCAAATAAAAAAGGAGAAACAAGTTTACGGAAGAATATCACTGTCGGCATTTTTATTTACTAACAGGATTGTATTTAAATTTTAAAATATTTTCAAGAATTTATTAAAGGACTTGACAAGTTTTCTTTCCTAGCATTTGAGATTGCATCTCAAATACAAACTATACTAAAAATGTAAAATAAAGTTATGTTCATACCTGTCTCAGTATCAAATACAAACCCAAAAAAATATCAAAGAAATTCAACCCAAAATAAAGTTATGTAAAATAAAGTTATGTTTAATATATATATTCCATTATGTAGTCTTGTTGAGCTTTGACGATCTTTTTCTATCTCTTCTTAAATTTGAATTGAGAAGCAATTCTCTAATAGACGTTGGTTTTGACCAATTTGAGTTAACAACTATGAACATATTGTCAAGTATTTAAAGAAAACTAGGCACATGCACTTAAAACATGAGAACACAGACACTTAAATATCTTTCACTTACAACATGTACAAGTTTTTTCTTCCTAATTAACAACTAGGATACTTTTTTTCTTTTTAAGCTATCACATCAAATATTTCTTTTTGCCGGTTAAAAGATCTTAAAAAGTGAGCACTCACTTTTGACACCAAAGATACTTGTTTTGCAACAACATAAGGAGTATAAATGTCCCAATTAGCTTGAGCATTAGACCCCATAGGGCGTCTCATATAAAAATAGTTAATTACTCTGTTGAATTTGTAGTGAGTAACCCATATCGCTTTCCACCATCTTGTGAAGTATATCCCTCAAGCCATTGATGTGCTTGTAATTTATTTGCCTAATTTCTTTCATAATAGAGTTGAACTTTCAAATTTGATTTTCACTCCCAACTCAGTAAGCTAAATCTTTTATTTGTGAGTTACGGAACTTATCATTAAAGTTGTTGAAATCACACTCGACGATGCTTAAATCCCTGGATCGGAGCAAATGCCCAAAAAAACTCGTCTAAATTTCACATGATCTGCACCAGCTCACTTTAGAATGCACCATTCAACCATAGTTCTTGGATTGAACATTTGTAGTGCATATAGAAACTTAGGTAAAACATTATAAGATTCTTCCTGATTCCCAAATACATCTTCAATTGCCTTCTAGTTTTCCTACCTAAACATTCTTGTAAGAACGAGTTTAGCTATAAGTTATCAATTATTTCAGCTCTCAAAGCACTAATACTAATAAAAGGTTGCTCTTCTATTAGATTTTGGATTTCTTGAGCTGGGGATAAACTTACATCTAGATTTGGATAGCGTTGAGTAATCTTATGATGTAAACAAGTATGTGGACTGCTATACTTTACGATTTCAAGATATTCAATTGGTTGTTAACTTGCATGAAGTTTCCATTGCAACCAGATTATGGGTGTTACTTAATTTTACAAACCAAGTATGTGGTCATGATTTAACCGCCATAAAGTGTTTGTTTGCCCTAATATTGTAGAGTTTGATAGCTCTAATAAGTTATTCATTTTTATTGAAAGAATCTTTTCTCAACTCACGAGTCAAAACATTCTTAATATCGAAATGTGATACCATCCAATGGTCATCAATTTTCATATTAGTTTTCATGTGATTCTTCATCTCTATCAACTTGAATTTCATCTTCAACTTCATCTTCTTCTAACATATCACCATCAGGTTCAATTACAGTTTCATCGACGTCGTCATTGTTCACAATAACAAATTAAGACATCATGTTGAAATCCTCATTATGAACCATTTGTGATATTGTAATAAAATGGTTCACTTTTTAATACTAAGACTATATTGTCACACCCTCAAAATTGACATGCAGAGTTTTACCGCAAGACATGTGAACAAACCAGGATTCAAGTCATTAGTTACTTTGAAGGATCTCTAAATGAATTTCAAAATAAACCTAAAAGTTTATAAGTTTTAAAATACTACAAAAGCGTGAGTTCAATATTCAAAACCATAATATTGAAAGGCATACTAAAGTGTCAACACAAAGGATGGTGAATTCATGAGTTTGTAAGTAAGCAAAAACAGTTATGTTTGTAAAACACAAGTAATGTGTACTGAAATAGATAGCTAGTCTATATCATAGCAATAACAATAGTGTTTTCGCGATCGAAGCTGATTGTGTTCGTTTGTTTGCCTTTAGCCATGACTTACAGAGTCATGACAATGTGTTAGACGTATAGGAAAATGTTGGACTCGCTTGGCCTCCTGTCATACGGGTGGGGCTTTTTAGACCCAGTAGTACTACCCAATATTTTCCACTAATATCCTTAATTAACGATCCAAAAATGTAAGGACTTTTCATTGCTAATATACACTACGTGTATGCCATACACAACTTATAAAAATAAAGCGTTTGAAAGTATGTTTTCTCCCCCCAAAACGAGTATGTAAAAGAGGGGAATTGTACTCACCTGAAACGTAAGCAAGAAGTAATGCAAGTCAAATGATGGAATGGAAAGACAACCTGTTACAAGTTACCTAGAATATGTGAGTACATAAGTACATGCAAGACAAAATGGTTTAACAAACCCTAGGCATTAAATCAATCTAATAGGTTTAGGTGATTTTGAAAACATTAACTCGTTTGAATCAGTTGAACCATTCATAAGTTTAACTCAAATCATTCACGTATAGTACATCATAAATCCTAAACTCTAATAGGATTATTGTACTAGCATAACCTATCGTACAACACATACGAATCTCAACAAGTAACCACCATGTATTTTACAGCCGGAAATAAATCCCAAATATACCTAATCGCATATAGGGTTTAACCATGCACTACATGTTATGTGAAGTAACTTGCTACTTCACATTCTAAATCCTGTCAATCCTATTAAGTAAGGGCCTTAGATCTGCATGTGTGTATGATGTTCACATCATGACATACTAGCAAAATAATCCAAACATTCCATGTTGATCAACATCACCATTATGACACGAAACACATCACATCAATTTCCCAAAGTAACACAAACATGACCTAACTATTGCATATTAGATTATTCAAGGTTCTCAACAATCAATTTAACATGATCCTAACACAATATGCATGCTCGAAACATGGAATTTCACAAACATTTGGGAAAGTAACATCCTATTACCTAATTATCATGAAACTAATCATTTAATCACCATTTATATGCTTAATCTAGTCCATACCAAGCATTAGAACACAAAAAAACAACATAGAATTATAAAATCTCAAGTTTTTGGAAATTAAAGTTTTTACTTTAAGTAAGTTAAAAACTAGACATAAAAATCATGATTGAAACTCATAATCCACGTAAATCATCAATGATAACATCAAACTAACACAACTACAAGATTCAATTTCATTTTAACTTTTATTGAAACATTGATCTAGGGTTTGTTCATAATCAACTTTTATGAAAAACAATGATAAATAGTTGATGATTCTTACTTATTATGCGTTATGGATCCACAAACGATTTTCTAACACGTTGCACTAATCGGTTGGAGCAAGAATTCAAGTGTGTGTGTGTGTGTGTGTTGTTAGAACTAAAATCACAAGATGGGGAGGGATTGGGTTCTCGGTCGAATAGGAGGGATTGGGGGCTAGGGTTTTTTCGTAACTTATATATGGTAATTATTTTCTTAATTTACCCCTTGTTTTTATAAATTGTAAATCTAGCTTTTTAAAATAATAAACCAATAACTAAAATGTTATACAAGTGATATCATCTTTCATGAATACTATAAAATTCACATAATCATACGTTGAAATGTAAGTCATAAAATAACACGTAAAAACTTTGATTCACATAATCACATAATAATAATTAAAATTATTAATCAAATTAATATTAGTTAGACCAATATCAATTATTTGTTAAGTCACCAACATTCAAGGACAACTAGTGTGTGCTTACGTAACGTGTATATAAGATTTGATGGAACTAACAGAGTTTTGGTAATGAAAAATTACCGGATGTCACATTTATCACAACGAAAATCAAATTAGTCTAAAAGTTGAAAATAATCAACATCATGAGGTCAAATTCTATTATGGACTGAAATCACTGCAAGGAATGGGACTTGTCCTCGGTTGTATGGGCAATTGATGTGCAGTTTTAGGCCAAATGGGTTCCATCACCCATCAGACTAGTCTTTTGAGTTGAGTTCTTCCATTTGGTCCGTAACAATGGTATCAAAGCCAAACTCGGAGCGGTAGCCCATGAAGTGGTGACCCATAGAGAACTAGCCGTGAGCAATGTGGCTGTGACCAATAAGGAGGTTGGCCTTTAAGGAGGGACGAATGTTATGGACTAAAACCATTGTAAGGTATGGGACTTGTCCCACTTCAGTTGTATGGGTAATTGATGTGGGATTTATAGGCCTAATGGATTCCCTCACCCATCATACTAGTCTTTTAAGTTGAGTTCTTCCATTAGGTTTATAACAACATGGTCATGACCAACGAGGACGTTAGCCCTTAAGGAGGGGTGAATGCTATGGAATAAAACCATTGCAAGGGGACTTGTCCCGCATCGGTTGTGGGCAACTGATGCAGGATTTATAAGCCAAATGGGTTCCTTTACCCATCAGACCAGTCTTTTGGGTTAAGTTCTTCCATTTGGTTCATAACAATGGTATCAGAGCCAAACTTGGAGTGGTGGCCTAGAAAGAGCTAGCTGTGACCAACGTGGTTATGACCAATGAGAACATTGGCCCTTAAGAAGGAGCGAATATTTCCCACATTAGTTGTATGAGCAATTGATGTGGGGTTTATAGGTTAAATGGGTTCTCTCATCCACCAGACTAGTCTTTTGGGTGACTAGTCACATACCTTGCAATGGTTTTAGTCCATAACAATTTTTTATCCACGTTTGACATCATGTGAACACGAGTAGCACCAAATATTATTTAACCAAACTAGTGCTTTACCATCCGCGCTTTGCGGCGGGTTTTAACCAATATCGATACAGGTTTACGAGAACGTTGTATACTCAAACCCAAGATGATGACATGCTTTTTTTGGGCAGGAACAAACTGACATTTATTTTTTACTGAAAAAAGGCTCAGAAAAAACCGTTCGTTATGGCTGCAAACAATATGTTTGTCGCGCCAAAACATCAAACACAAGTCGTTTATTATATCGTCATTGCCTACAAATCTGATAGTAATTACATGCGTTAAGCATCAACATGCAAAGCATCAACAGTTGAATCCCATGTCTCTTATATTCAAAAGTTAAGAGTACCAAGATAGAACAAAGGGTATAGGGGTACAAACATGCATCAATAGGCTGTACATCAAACCCTAAGATATGTAGGTGCATTGAGGAGTGTTATACATTGCATTAACAGTAGCAGTCCACGGTTAACTTCATTCTGTTATTAACATATTCAAACTTATGATTCTGGAAGGCTCGGAAGCTTTGGTTCGTTGCGGCTGCAAATAATACATTCACCTGGCCGTAACAACGAACATAACCCTTTTTATTCCTTCATCATAGCCTCCCAACACCCAATATTAACATGCCCAAATGAACTAAAAAGCTAGGAGTCCATAACCAACCAAACTACGAAGCACTATCTGGACCGGAAATGCTTAAAAAAATCAATGAGAATCGACACCTGAAATTGCAAATCAACAGGGTGCATAGCTTCTCTGATGAGGCCAACCTCGAAGATCTATATGTTAAAAGAACCCAGGATTCAAAGGTAAGAATAGATCACCAATGAAGCAACATAAAACAACTAAAAAAGTGGCCAGTTTGAAATCAAATTTACAAAATCCAAAAAAACCATCTACGCTTCCACAAACAGAAACCCAATTACAATAATCACATGAACCGACTAAACCCAACATAGAACTCTCATATAAGCAAGAACCCACCATCAGAGGGTAAAACCACCAATAAAACCCCATGTGTTGATAATCGAAACAGGAGACACAAAACCGGTACCCGATCCGATATGTAGCACAGAAGCCACTAAAGGAGGTCGGTAACGACTACTGGCAGCTTACGATGACTACACAACAGATCCGATATGTAGCATAACGACTACTGGCAGCTTACGATGACTACACAACAAGATCGGCCGCCATGCAGTTAGCGATTCAGCCCCAAATAGATAAACCAGAGAAACAACGTTGGCCGGAAAATGGGAGCCGCCACCGCCACCGGCTGAACCGTAAACACATCTGAAATCGAACGTCGTCGGAAAGTAGAGGCTCGATGCAACAGAGGGCACACCCTCATCGGGAAGGCGAGGCGAGGCGATCCGTCGGCCGCCAACATTCTGGCTAGAAACGGGAAGCAAGACAACGGCGCCGCATATCCCGGTGGTGAAAAACGGCCATGTCGGTGACGGAAGGCAACTTCTGAAAAAAGAAGCCAAAGGCGGTGAAAGTGAGTGGAACTGTGTGTGAGACGTATAAAGCTATGAAAACAAAGAAACGTGTTTTACTTGTTGCTTTAAGACATGCACCTGCGTAAATGAGTAATACATACTACACAAACAGTTGCACATTCACTGTTATCAGGTTGTGTTTTTTATATGTAGGTAAATTGGTCCACCAAATGTATGTAATATTGTTAAAATTGGTCATGAATGGGTTTTACTTAAACGAGAACGTCCAACCAAATAATTCATCCATATTAACCTAGAGAACATACAACCATATAATTGTTCAAAATTAATTCATAAAACGTTTGACCAATCTATCTTGTAATGTTAAAAACCAAATAAATTAGAAGCTAAAAATTACCTTCCACTTGTAGAATAAAAATCAATGTTCTTATTGAAATAGCGAACAAAGGTTGCCAAGAAGGTGTCGCTCGCAAAAAGGCTTTTATGGCATTTGAAGGCAATCTGAATGATAGTCTAAATATATTTTTTATTATAAATAATAAGAGATAAATGAAATAATATAGAGTAACATTATTTTAGTAAAAAATTCTGAATGAGCATTATTTTGATAAATAGTTTTCCTCTAAATATTATTTTAGTACAAAACTCATCTTTAAAGTGTTTAGAAATTAGTATGTTATTTTACGGAGTGAATTAAACAAAAGGTTCATGTGCTTTAGGCTGAATCATGGATTTAATCTTAAAGCTTAAAATTTTATGGATATAGTCATTAACTTTCGTAATAACTTTCAAGATGCGTATCGTTCTTCATTTGTTTGTTGAAGGCAATTTGTGTTATATGATGTTAAGAAGCAAGATGCCATTGGTCTTACATTGACAAAACTCAAAAAGCTTCAATTTCTCTATCAAAACAATAAGTAAATCAATGATTCATCTGATTTTTGGATCTTGATTTCACTCATGATCCTTAGTCATTCAAACAACAATCCCTCCACCAATCTCTCAACCAACATTGGTAACTTTAGATCTCTTGAGAAACTTAACTCATTTTTTGAACACTTTCACCTGCAATCTCCCGAGTTCCTTTAGTTGCCTTGCTGGTTTACAAGTTCTTATAAATAAGTTCAATTCAACTATTCCATTAGGGATCACATGTTATAACTCTTTGACTTATGTTTACTTTTCTATGAACGGTTTCCATGGAAGTCTTCCTGAAGGTTTTGACCGTGCATTTCCTAAGATAAAAAGTTTGACTTTGCTAGAAATTTGATTATAGAAAAAAAAAAATTGAGTTTTCTAAAATACTTTCTTTAAATTATTAGAATATTTCAAGTTTGGAAACCACCGTATGTCGTGTAGAGGTACAGAATTGGTAATCTTAATAATACTGATTTGGTGTTCCACTGTTCTTTGAGAAAAAAATAGAAAATTTGATGATTATAATAACACCAACATTGTTTCCTTCTCAAATTAATTGTGTTTGTTAAATTTATAATAACCAAAATAACCCTTTATTTCACGGCTAAAATTAGCATTGTTAAACTATTCGACCATAGATGAAAGCAAATAGTGATTTTAAGGACAAAATGAAAGCAAATAGTGATTTTGAGGACAAATTCATAATTTAAAGCTTAAGGAATAATTTGATCTAAATCATAAGGACAATGCTTATAATTTACTCTATTTAATATAAACAAAAGTAAAAACAGTGGAAACACTTTGTATACTATACAGGAGTAATTACATATTTTCTTCTCTAAACTTAGTAAAATCACATATCTTCTCAAATCATGCTTAAAAAATATTATACTTTATGCATTAAAACTTGTGTTTTAAAAAAATATGTATTTTTGGTGGAGATGGGGGTACATGTAATTCTCTTTATTATATACCTCGTAAACTAACGCCAGTTGTTAATGGAAAGCCTTCAAACTTTTTATTTTTTATTTTTTATACGATATTCTTCGTATATGATATGTCAATAATTATATATGTAAATAATATTCCTTTGTATTTTACATCATTTTTATTATAATTTCATTTATTTAGACACTTATTTGTGTTTTATTTTTTTTGTACTTGTCGGAGGAGACTCGATGATTTTTGTGAAGAAACTCAAGATTTAAAGAAGTTTAAGAGGAAAAATATTTCTAACTCGACCATATCGAACCTGTATGCCCATATCAACTGCCAAACTTAAAGCAGGTTTTCTGAAGTTCAATATGGTCATATTGTTTCGAGGTATGGCTATATTCGAACCAAAAACAGGTCTATAACCCTAATATACCACATTTCCAACATAACTTTTATTTCTTAAAAAACCTAGCCTCCCTTTACCCTTTAGGTGATTCAGGTCTTTTTCAAAAGTTTTTGGGAGATGTGAAGCCGAAGATTGAAGTTATCACACTATCAAGAAGGATCTAACATCGCCCAACTCATTTCCTCTAAAATGGTTTAAATTCCTCTAGATCTACTATGAATTCTTCTATATTCTCGAGTTTGAGTGTTTTTGTAAGGCTCATGGGGTAAACTCATATTATTACTTGGATTAGATGACACTTAGCATGATTTAAAAACTTGTACATGATTCTTGTTGTTTATGTTGATTTCATGATGAAACTTGATTATTCTTTAATGATCATGTGTATTTGTTCTAGTTTGATTAAATATTCAACCTTTTGAGTGTTTTAAGCATGTTATATTGGAAAACCTTATGTTCTTAGAAGACTTATGCATATGATGGCATCTTTTGTGTGTAAATTGTGACATTTGACTAGTAATAATTAATGAAGATTGAAGGTTTAGTAAAATTAACGTGCATATTTGTGCTTACTTTTGAGAACCCATGGTGCATGTCATGAGTCTTTTTTGTCATTGGTTATGATTTGATTTTGTGATCATGATTTGATGTTCATGAACTGAAGGGTAATTATAGTTTTGCCTGTTATACGCAAGTTGAGGTGGTTTTCATGTGTTTATCGAGTTAATTTTCCAAAAATTTGTATAGGAGTTTAGTTCATCTTTAACTTTAACATAATTGTATCATTAGTTACTTATGGCATAACTTTATGTGGTTATTGTGTGTTTATCGTTCTGGCTTTCCGAATAGTTATATGTCTAGATATCCTTGATGGTGGTTAATGCTACTTCCATGTATCATGTGTAAAAAAATAATCTCACCTCGAGTTTGTGCTAGTTGTTATTTCTATGCTAAATAGAGTCAAACTCCAAGTGGTATCTTTAATTGATTATGTATCTTCGTCTTTATTTCCTTGCTTTGTTAGTTAAACTTGCTAATCATTTTAGTTAATTTTAATACTTTCAAATTAATCTCAATTGATTGGTTAGATAGCAATAAAGTTTTAGTATTGGGACCTATTATATCCATGGATCGATACTCGGTTCTTACTGCAGACTATACTATTATGTTATAGGTGCTATTGCCTATTATGTGTAGTTAGTCTAAAGGTAAAAAATCAATTCTTTAAATTAAAACTCAATTGTGTGAAAAATCATTACTAAAATCTATATACATTTACACACATCAATATATATACATATATACACACATACAGATACAATAGTTTCTTTAATTGATTGATAATTGTGTGTATACAAGGCTCTCATCATTACATGACTTGTCTAAATGTCTGACATCAAAGTTCCTACCTTTGATAACATGGTAGGTCCTTCATCTTAGCGTATGGACCCAATAACTAAACTTCTGACAGAACCCGGTATTTGAAGTGACAAAAAAGCAACAAGGGAGCGGTAGTGGTCATTGTTTTCATCCTCTTATGAATGAATCTTGATGAATTATGTACATGCTACCCCCATGTATAGATGTTAAAGTTAGCTGCTACTATTCATATAATCAAGCCACAGGTATTGAGAAAACCTTATTACAGATTGACTCGTCTTTGTTTCTTCTGGAAAACTTGACAGGTTAGATTATGAGTGGACGAGTTTCCATAGCTAAGCATTGGAAGCTACTCGACAAAGATGGAGTTTACTTTGTAGGCCAAGTAGGCTTACAAACAGTAATCACTTGATCATTTTATTGGAGAGACGCAAGTCTTTACGCACACGTCTAAGTATTATTACTATGTTTTATTCGAAAAATAACATGTTAATTTTATTAATTATTGATTACTTCTTTCCATTTATATCAAGCCTTGAGTTTTATTATCATGTCAATACGGTAGATATCCGGTAGCTATGTACAATTACTACATAATTTGGGATCTATATATGTATTGTTTAACTAATAGATTTTATAAATATTTCAATAATACTTATTATTTGGACAAACAAAGACGAGGCAGTCTATAATAAGGTTTCACCATATCTATGGCATGACTATATGGATAGTGGCGGTTAACTCTAACGTGTATTTACGGGTAGCGTGAATGGAAATTATCATGTTCATATGAGAAAATGGACAACGACAACAGCAATTGGCGCTGCCATGTTCGTTAGGCACTTCAAGTATTAGGTACGTGCAGGACGATTAAAGGGATGGTAATACAATCAGTCTCACAATAAGAAGAGTTTTAGAACACTTAACAGATCAAATGGGGAACCGAGTTTGTGTAAATGATACTAAGAACACAAGTAAACAATGAGACAAACTAAGAACAAGAACAGAGTAATATGGTTTTCAGGATGCTGTATATGCTCTCAAGTTTATTACAAGTGTTACAAAGCATAAAATAAATACAAGGATCTGGGATACTTTATATTACATCCTACAACCGTCATACTATGATAGCCAGCTGGAAACACTAATCTAGACAACAAGATCAATGTAGAGTCAAAAGACATATTGTTTTTGACTAGTGACTATGACATGCCATAGCTCACATCCTTTCTATTATAAAAAGGTTAACAGGTACAAAGTAGGAAGTTACAGACCCAAGACCATAATGTACAGTTTACAAAAGCATGGACCTTTTAACCAACTTGTATAAGTTGGTGAGTCTTCAGAGTTGCAGCAGAAAGTAAGTCAGCTTTATGAAAAAGTAGATCAGAAAAAGCATGTCTTCTCTGTCTTCAAAAGAAATCAGTCTTCACTTCATTTGGCTTCAGAAGACTTTGTCTTTGAAGCTTCGGAAGACCTCATCTTTGGCTTCGGAAGATTTGTACTTTGGCTTCGGAAGATTTTACACTTAGAATACTTTTTGTGGAGTGTGTAAACTTTTGAAGTAACTTCTACCTTGTACATCAGTGCATGCATGCAAGAAGCACCTTGGTTGTTTTGGCTTCTTTGGTTGCATCAGACTTCTAATATAAACTTACAAACACCCCCTAGGCTGATGCTACAAAACAGAGAAGTTATACAGATGTTGACAATCCTCATTAGGATCAAGACCATACCTTTCTTCATTATCTGGTCAGGATCCCTCAGACTCTCATAATATCTTCTCATATCATGGAGATCATATAGGGGAAGATCAAGCATGTCTTTCCAAAAATAGACATCTTGACCTCCTTGATCTCTGATGACAAACCACCTGTCTGGATTAGCAGCAAAAGTCCAGGACAAGGTGGGTCTTCCAGTTGCAAGAGGCTCCTCTTTGAGTTAGAGTTGGTTGAGCAGCCTCTTCTTGCCCTCAGGATGCTCTAACTTATCTTGAGGTGTAGAGGTGGATGCATTAGTCTTCTTCTTGGAAATACTCTTCATGGCCATCCTTTTCCTCTTCTTTGAAGTCTTTAACTAAGAGGACTGGTCTTTAGCACCAGGTTGTTCTACTGTGTCACTCTCAGTTAGGTTCTCTTCTCTCATAGGTTCAGAAGGAGAGTGAAGAGGACCCTGCTGTGGATCAGAAGATGAAGTTGTGTTGTCTCAGGGGGTTTAACCTTGACAACCTCAGGTTGAGCTGGACTTGGTGGAGAATGCAAGTCAACAAGCTCTCTCTTTGTAATCTTCTTCTTGATCACTCTAATGTGCTCATCCATAATAGA
This sequence comes from Flaveria sonorensis, assembly GCA_025506505.1. Classification (NCBI taxonomy): domain Eukaryota; kingdom Viridiplantae; phylum Streptophyta; class Magnoliopsida; order Asterales; family Asteraceae; genus Flaveria; species Flaveria sonorensis. The sequence continues at coordinate 52,920,660 of CM046440.1, read as the reverse complement.
TAGAGACATTGAACCAAGCCTCCTTCCGGAGAATCCATACAGCTTCAAGAAGCTCATCATCCTTTGTCTGTCAGCAGACTTCTTTTGGCTCTTTGGATGATGGCTCTTGACTTTCTTGAACTGGGAGAGGGTAGGAGCATGCTTGTAAAGCCTTTTCTGTCTCCTTTCTTCCTGTTCTTGAGGAGCAATGCTGCATCCGCTGCCTCCTTCCTCTCCTTGGACAATTCCATCTCAGCCAGTTCATCCAGTTCTTCTAAGGGAGAGAGAGAAGTTTATCCACATTGTATATTTTGGTCCCCAAGTAGTTTATCCTGGCTGCCCTCAACTTATCATCCTGAGCACTTGGCTTGGCGGCAGCTCTGATGGCAGCTTCCATGAAGCCTAGAGACTCTCTTGAACTTTCTCCCCTTAGCTTCCTCTTCCTCTCTCTTTCCTCCTCCTCAATTCCTCAGAAGTCAGATTCCTTTTCCCTTTGTCACTCACAGTCCTTGGTGACTCAGGGTGGAGAGAGCTTTGGCCTTCATTGCTTGATTCAGCAGTCAAGATCTGGCTAGAGAGAGGTTGTAAAGCACCTTCACTAGCTGGTGCCTCACTGAGGGTAATGGGTGCTGAAGAAGTTCCTGTCTCAAGGTTCACAGGTTCAACTTCTAGGCCTTCAGTCAAGGCTTCCCCTTTGAAGCTAATCTTAGGGTCCATCTAAACATCCAGTTGACCAAAAGTCTTACCTGCTAGCCTCTGTCTATATAGTCTTGACATCAACTTGTACTCTTCAAACACCCTTTCTTGAATCCTAGCTGCTTGTAAGGGCCCGTTTTCGGATACCTCACAGTTGGTCAATCACAACATATTTACATAAAAACATTACATAGTTCAAAAAGCATGGCAGCGAAATTAACATCAAAAGCCATTCATTAATTAATAAATTCTATTACTAAGTAATACATGTGTGTTGGTTATCAGTTACAAAAGATCATTAGGATGCATTACAAAACAACAATGTTATTAATCATGAACGGATGCCAGTCCTGCCCTGGCAAGTAGGCTCCCCGTGTGCCATCCTCAGAAAAATTACCTGCCAACTGAAAATACATAAAAGTCAGCGTTGCTGAGTGAGTTCTAGTTTTAAAATAGTGAAAATACTTTATGAGTCTTGTATAGGAAAATACTCTTTAAAATACTATTCACTCTTTTGTATGTGATCATACGTTATACATACATTCAGATATTATTCATTATCAACATTAATATTTTCTTCACCATTTCCATGGTCGTTCACTTGAACTTTTACTTTTAATCTTTCACCTCGATATGGACCAAAGTGCTATACCCCCAAATAATGCGCATAAACCTGGTACTGGGCCGAAGTCTAATAATAGACCACATCCGTGGTGCACAAAGCTGACTCCAGCACCGGGGCAACAACAATGGTCCCCTCAATCTCAATGATTGACCCTGTGTGCATCCAACGGGTTAGCTAAACTGCACACAGTTGAGCTAACAACCTAGTGGTTGTGAACCTCATATGAATTTGCTTGCAAGACTTTCTTACGTTCTTTATGTTCCACTTTCATTAATCTTTTCAGTTTCTTAAATATAATACTTTACGGATACTGATAAATTCACACCACGCAAAGCCACGTAATAATATAATAGGGAACACAAGAACAGCCATAAACAGGGATAAAATAATCAAATAATAACAACAGGTCAACCCAAAGTCAAACCCTAAAATCTTTTCCTTCCAAAATTCCAGAAAATATTCTAAGTGTTGTAGGCGCATGAGGACTATACAGGCGCATGAGCACTGCTTAGGCGCATCAACACTATGCAGGCGCATGACTTCAATACTTGGCTGTTTTGCTTAACTTTTTGGGCGCATGAGCATACACTTAACACCTGTGAAAGACATTCGGCGCATGACACTGTTCACGCATGAGGTATACTTAGCTTATCAAGCAAAGGTTTTTGGGCGCATGGGCACTATTGGGGCGCATGAACCCCCACTTAGGATTTTCTAAGGCAAATTTCCAGGCGCATGGGCCCTGTTTAGGCACATGACTACCAGTTGTACAGTTCTAATTTCAGAATCAACCCAGATCAGTTCTATCACCTGTCCTAAGCTTATACACACTATTCTAAGCATACACAACACATAAACAAGCATAGAACATAAGCATACATACATAAATACGTACGGGTACATAATTAACAGTTATAAAACATTTTAAATATGCATTTTCAGCCCCAAGAAGTTTAGGAGAAACACATAAAACCAGGGTCCTAGAACTCACCTAGTGTAGCAAACAAGCAAAACTTCTCCGAACCTGCTTGTACACGAGTTCAAACACCTATAACAAGCACAAACAAGCACCAAAAACACTAAAAACATTTAATAATCGGTTTCTAAGGGTGAAACCACAAAGAAACCGAACCAGTTAACATGTAAACACACTAACCTTGAAGATTCCAGTCTTCTTCTTCAACAAACCGAGAGAAACAATAGTTTTCAGCTCTTTTCTTCTTCTAGTCGAACATCAGCGGCAAAATGGGCATGGCATGGGCGGCCATGCCTTTTAAAAGTAACTTTTTGACTTTGTGTACTTTTACACAAACACCCCTCATCTTTGGATTCTTTTAGTTTTCTACAAAAAACTTTCTTTCTCTTTCTTTTATGTGACAAATTTTCGAGTGTTACAAGTCTGCCCACCTTAAAGAGGTTTCGTCCCCAAAACCCGTTACTCTTCGAATAACTGTGGGAAATGCTGCCTCATTTCTTCTTCCGTCTCCCCGTAGACTCAGAACCTTTCGGTGTTTCCACTGCACCCACACAAGTGGAACCACTTTATTCCTCAACCTTTTCTTCTTTCGATCGATGATGGCCACTATTGTTCCACATAATTAAGCTGTTCATCCACCTCGATATCGTCCAGTGGTACAATCATATTCTCGTCGGCTAAGCACTTCTCATATGAGATACATGGAATGTCGGGTGAATCCCACTTAACTCATCTAGCAATTCTAGACGATAGGCCACCTCTCCTACTCGTGCAACGATTCGGAAAGGCCCTATGTATCTCAGGATCAGCTTGCCCCTCTTCCTGAATTGGATGATCCCCTTCCAAGGCGAGACCTTCAACATGACTTTATCACCCACATTGAACTCGATTGGTCTACGCCTCTTATCGGCATATGACTTCTGCCTATCTTTGGCTGCCTTCATAAAGGCTTTTATCTTTTCCAGCTTTTCGGTCGTAGCCTCGATCACCTCCACGCTTCCCAACTCTTTTGCCCGATGTCTCCCCAACATATGGGCGTTCTACACCTCCTACCGTATAGCATCTCGTATGGCGGCATGCCAATGCTGGCATGATAGATGTTATTGTATGAGAACTCTGCTAACGGTAAGTGATCATCTCAACTTCCTCCAAAGTCGATCGCGCATGCTCGGAGCATATCCTCGAGCATCTGAATCGTCCTCTCAGACTGACCATCTGTCTGAGGATGGTAAGTCATGCTAATGTGTAGCCTCGTCCCCATTGCATCATGGAATCTCTTCCAAAACTTTGATGTGAACCGGGTGTCACGATCTGACACGATAGACACCGGCACGCCATGACGAGCTACAATCTCTTTGATGAACAGATCCACCAGTCTCTCGAGGAATACGCCTAGCGGATTGGTAGGAAGTGAGCACTCTTTGTCAATCGACCAACTATCACCCAGATGGTATCGTACCCCCTCGCAGTACCGGGTAGCTTAGTTATGAAGTCCATGGTGATGTGCTCCAACTTCCACTCGGGTATATCCAACGGATGGATCTTCAAGTATGGTTTCTGATGTTCTGCCTTCACTTGAAAGCAAGTAAGGCACTTACTCACATACTCCGTCACGTCACGTTTCATACCCGGCCACCAATAGTCTTTCTTCATGTCTTGAAACATCTTAGTGGCACCGGGATGAATGGAGTATCGAGTCTTATGAGCTTCGTCCATAATTCGCCCACGTAGATCCCCATACCGAGGAATCCACACCGTCCAAAACGAGTCTTAACCCCATGGGTGTTCTCTCCTAACTCTATGACTAAACCTCTCATTCGTTCGGAGTTGAGGCGATCTTCTTTCAACGCCTCATCTTGGAATTCTCTGAGTTTCGTCTTCACATCTGAGGTCATCACCATTTGATATGCCTTCACCCGGATCGGCTCTGGTCTCTCCTTTCGGGCTAAGAGCATCGGCCACCACGTTGGCCTTGCCCTGGTGGTAACGGATCTCGCAGTCATAATCCTTGATCAGCTCTAACCACCTCCTCTGCCTCATATTGAGATCCTTCTGCTCAAAGAAGTACTTTAAGCTCTTGTGGTTCGTGAAGATTTTGCACTTTGTCCCGTATAAATAGTGCCTCCAAATCTTTAACGCAAAACCACCGCCGCTAACTCCAAGTCATGAGTGGGGTAATTGACTTCGTGGGTCTTCAACTGTCGGGATGCGTATGCTATTACTCTTCCACGCTGCATTAGCACGCAACCCGTCCCCAATAGGAAGCATCCGAATAAACCACTAAATCCTCACTCCCTTCGGGCAATGTCAAGACAGGAGCCTGAGTTAATTTTTCCTTTAACTCCTCAAACGCATCCTCCTGTTCCCGTCCCCACGCATACTTCCCATCCTTGCGTGTCAATTTGGTCAAATGTGAGGCTATCTTGAAAAAGTCTTGAATAACCTTCGGTAGTAGCCCGCCAAACCCAAGAAACTGCGAATCTCAGATGGCGTCTTTAGAGGCTTCCATGCATCACCGCCTCAACCTTCGCCGGGTCCACCATAATTCCTTCAGCATTAACCACGTGACCCAAAATTAAACTTCACGTAACCAAAAAGCACACTTAAAGAATTTAGCATAAAATTTCTCTCTTCTAAGTGTCTCCAACACCTCGCGTATGTGACCGGCATGTTCTTCTTCGCTCTTTGAATAAATCAATAAACACAAATCACTGATTTATCTAGCATCGGCCGGCACACTCGATTCATCAAATCCATAAAGGCAGCTGGCGCGTTAGTTAAACCGAAAGACATAACAAGGAACTCGTAATGTCCATAATGCGTGTGAAACGCTGTCTTAGGAATGTCTTGCTCTTTTACCTTCAGTTGATGGTAGCCAGATCGGAGATCTATCCTTGAGAACCAACTGGCAGCTTGGAGCTGGTCAAACAGGTCATCAATTCTCGGTAGGGGATATCGTTTCTTCACCGTCAACTGTTTAGCTCTCGGTAGTCTATGCACATCCTCATACTACCGTCTTTCTTCTTAACAAACAAGACCGGAGCACCCAGGGAGAGATGCTCGGTCGGATGAATCCCTTGTCCATCAACTCCTGTAGTTGGACCATAAGTTCCTTCATTTCCGTCGGAGCTAATCGATACGGTGCCTTGGCAACAGGTTGAGCACCGGGTATCATATCGATCTGGAACTCGATTTAGCGATCCGGTGGCACACCTGGTAAATCTTATGGGAACACGTATGGGAAGTCACGCACCACGGGTACTTCAAACAGTTGTGCTACTGACGCGTCCACATCCTTTACATACGCCAGGTAGGCACTACATCCGCGTCTCATGCACTTCTCTGTCACCGCCATCGAAATCACCCTCGGAGCCGTTGTAACGTGATCACCAAAAACTGTTACCGAACTCCCATCGGGCGCAACTAATCGAATCATCTTCTTGTGACACACGATGTTTACCTCATAGGCTGCTAACCAGTCCATCCCTAGTACTACATCAAATCTGCCTAGGGGCATCACGTATAGTTTAGCAGAGAACCTATGGCCTTCTAGTTCTATGTCGTAGTTTTCTATAATATCAGAGATTCTGGTAGACTTACCAATAGCAGCTTCTACATCGAATGGTTCGTCAACATTCCTACTACTAACAGGCAACTTAGCACAGAAAGAAGCAAATATGAAACTCCTACTAGCACCAAAATCAAATAATACAGAGGCAAAAGTTTGGTTTACTAGAAACATACCTGACACCACGTCGGGGTCTACCCGGGCTTCCTCTCAGGTCATCGTGAAGGCTCTAGCACTTGCCCTATGACCTCCTTCTTCGGCCACCTTCTTGCTCCCAGAGCTCTCAGCTCTCGGCTTCCTGCACTCGTGGCTTCTGTGGCCAGTCCCGCCACAATTGAAGAACCTCGGCACTCCACAATCTTTTGCTATAGGCTGGGCTTCCCACACTTGAAGCAGACGCTCAATCCCAAACTGCATTCCCCGCTATGCTCCTTTCCACACTTACCACACCTCTTTATTCCCGGGCCTGCAGAAACCACTCGCCGGTCATCCACCCTCGGCTTCTTGTTGTTCGGGGTGAAACCACCACGCCCGAATCGCTTCCCGTTCCTGTTTCTGTCACCCCCACCAGTCCTCTTCACCTCAACCACAGCTACCTCCCGTTCATCATACAGCCTTCCCACCAAATCCACTGCCGACCTAAAAGTGCTTGGCCGGGCAGTAATCAAGTGCCTGCGAATGTCAGCTGGCAACCCCTGAATATACCGCTTAATCTTCCTTGTTGCTGGTGTAACCTGATCGGGCACCAACCTCGCCATCTCGTTGAATTTGGCGGTGTATTGCTGGTGAGTCATAGTGCCCGCCTCCAGCAGTAGGAACTCCCTCTCGATCTTGTCAAGTTCCCGATGAGGACAGAACTCCTCGATCACCAACTTTTTAGTTCTCCCCACCTCATCCTTCTAATGGCCCGGTTGCCCTCGGCCTGGACAAGGTTGTCCCACCAACACATCGCCGTTTCGACAAAAAAATGAGTGGCAAACTTCACCTTCTGGTCCTCCCGACACTCACTAATCTCCAGTACCGCCTCCATCTTGCTCACCCAACGGTGAGCAGCAGGAGCATCACCATTGCCATCGAAAGTAGGGGGTCTACATCGTTGGAACGCCCCGTAGCTGCATCCCCTCACGGTTTCCCGCACCACCACTTCTTCTCATCACTAGAGGCTCCCCCTCCAGCATTTAGCTCCTCCTCCTCATCGTGATCCCTCATATCACCTCTCCTACCAGCAGTCATTCTCCTCTCCTCTTCCTTCTCCTTTCGTTCATCCTCCCTCACAGCTCGGATCACTTCAGTCACGACAGACAGTAGGATTGTCTGCATGACTTGGTGAACCTCCTCCACCACTGCCTCCTTCACCGAGGCTCTCAAGTTAGCACTCTCATCCACCCCCTCCGGGTGATGTAGTTCAGGCTCAACAGGAGCCATCTCTGCAGCCTTGGTCCTGTTCCTTGCGATACGTGGCCTACCACGGACACCACGTGTTCCACCACGAGAAGCCTTAGATGAACTTCCTCCCGCCATCCTCTAACCGCTATAAGATTCAAACACCAACACGGTCATTCAAGGTAATAGCTCAGTTTATGTTAAGTATAGTAAGTCCCTAATTACAGTGGCCAGTTGTCATTAGCCACTTACTTTACTCTTCATCCCCGAGCATTTCCTATCATGACTACATTAGTATTCAAAGCTACTAAAAGCACATAAATCAAATAGCATGCGCACGTAATACCGGTTAACATTATAAAAAGAATTACCAGATTGCACATAACTACTCGGGCTGACATCCCTCCATGCGGTCCCATTTTCAGTTTAACTTTAGGTTTTTTTTTTGAAAATATTTACCCATTTCTCTTAAACTTTGGCTCTGATACCAACTTGTAAGGCCCCGTTCCCAGAGACCTCACAATTGGTCAATCAAAACATAATTACATAAAAACATTACATAATTCATAAAGCATGGCAACGGAATTAACATCAAAAGCCAATCATTAATTAATAAATTCTATTGCTAAGTAATACATGTGTGTTTGTTATCAATTACAAAAGATCATTAGGATGCATTACAAAACAACAATGTTATTAATCATGAACGGATGCCAGTCCTGCCCTGGCAAGTAGCCTCCCCGTGTGCCATCCTCAGCAAAATTACTGCCAACTGAAAATGCATAAAAGTCAGCGTTGCTGAGTGAGTTCTAGTTTTAAAATAGTGAAAATACTTTATGAGTCTTGTATAGGAAAATACTCTTTAAAATACTATTCACTCTTTTGTATGTGATCATACGTCATACATACATTCAGATATTATTCATTATCAACATTAATATTTTTCTTCACCATTTTCATGGTCGTTCACTTGAACTTTTACTTTTAATCTTTCACCTCGATATGGACCAAAGTGCTATACCCCAAATAATGCGCATAAACCTGGTACTAGGCCGAAGTCTAATAATAGACCACATCCGTGGTGCACAAAGCTGACTCCAGCACCGGGGCAACAACAATGGTCCCCTCAATCTCAATGATTGACCCTGTGTGCATCCAACGGGTTGGCTAAACTGCACACAGTTGAGCTAACAACCTAGTGGTTGTGAACCTCATGTGAATTTGCTTGCAAGACTTTCTTACGTTCTTTATGTTCCACTTTCATTAATCTTTCACTTTCTTAAATATAATACTTTACGGATACGGATAAATTCCCACCACGCAAAGCCACGTAATAATATAATAGGGAACACAAGAACAGCCATAAACAGGGATAAAATAATCAAATAATAACAACAGGCCAACCCAAAGTCAAACCCTAAAATTCTGTTCCTTCCAAAAATTCCAGAAAATATTCTAAGTGTTGTAGGCGCATGAGGACTATGCAGGCGCATGAGCACTGCTTAGGCGCATCAACACTATGCAGGCGCATGACTTCAATACTTGGCTATTTTGCTTAACTTTTTGGGCGCATGAGCCTCTCAAACGCATGAGCATACACTTAACACCTGTGAAAGACATTCGGTCACATGACACTGTTCACGCATGAGGTTTACTTAGCTTATCAGGCAATGGTTCTTGGGCGCATGGGCATTATTGGGGCGCATTAACCCCCACTTAGGATTTTCGAAGGCAAATTTTCAGGCGCATGGGCCCTGTTTGGACGCATGACTACCAATTGTGCAGTTCTAATTTTCAGAATCACCCAGATCAGTTCTGTCACCAGTCCTAAGCTTATACACACTATTCTAAGCATACACAACACATAAACAAGCATAGAACATAAGCATACATACATAAATACGTACGGGTACATAATTAACAGTTATAAAACATTTTAAATATGCATTTTCAGCCCCAAGAAGTTTAAGAGAAAACACATAAAACTAGGGTCCTAGAACTCACCTAGTGTAGCAAACAAGCAAACTCCTCCGAACCTGCTTGTACACGAGTTCAAACACCTACAACATGCACCAAAACACCAAAAACATTTAATAATCGGTTTCTAAGGGTGAAACCTCAAAGAAACTGAACCAGTTAACATGTAAACACACTAACCTTGAAGATTCTAGTCTTCTTCTTCAACAAACTGAGAGAAACAAGAGTTTTCAGCTCTTTCTCCTTGTAGGCGAACAGCAGCAGCAAAATGGGCATGGCATGGGCGGCCATGCCCTTTAAAAGTAACTTTTTGACTTTTGTGTACTTTTACACAAAACACCCCTCATCTTTGGCTTCTTTTAGTTTTCTACAAAATATTTTCTTTCTCTTTCTTTTATGTGACAAAATTTTCGGGTGTTACACTGCTAATCTTGAAGCTTGTCTGTTTTGACTTGGGTTGTCAAGTGGAAGATCAATCAGATGCATGCTCTCATAGAAGCTCAGGTTGAAAAAGTTGAAAATTTCCTGTTGACCCTGAGATCTAGAGGTCACTAGAGCTATTCTATCAGTGTCATACCTCCATCCCATGATTGGATTCTCAGAGCTTGGGGTTGGGTCTGTCACATCCACAGGTTCTTGTGGACCGGGTTGAGTCTTCGGAGTGGTCTCTCAGCTAACTTTCCCTTGAGATTGGTGGTCTCAAGTTGCTGATCATTGACCCTCCTTTGTAAGACAGTCACCTAAGATTCCAGGTGAGTTATCTTTGAGACTAAATAGGTGCATGTTTTTGTTAGTTGTTGCACCTTTAGTTTCAGACTCCCCTCATCTTCATCAAAAGAATCACATGGGGATGAGAGAATAGGACCAAGGTCTTCTTCCTCATCACCATCACTTTGTTCTTTGCTGCTGGATTTTTCCTGCATCATGACAACTTCAAGTGAAGTGTCAAGAGGCTAGGTTGTCATGGTTGAGGTCTGAATGATGTAATCACTTGCTGAAGTGAGAGCCTCTTCCATATGGACCTCCTGAACAGGTTCAGGGAGATCCACCTCACTAGTAGGTGGATGATGTGGGCTAGACATGGGAGAAACAGGAGTACTCGTCTCTCCTTGAGTAGGGGTGGAGAAGAGAGACTCATGATACTCACTGAAGCCCATGTCTTCATCATCAAAGAATTCAAGATTTGGGATTGGTTGGTTTAGTTCAAGAGGCAGGGGATGGTAACTGTCCCCTGAAGGTTGTTCACTAGAGTTTTGAGACTCTGAGTGAAAGCTTAAGACTGTGGGCGTTGTGAGCTCATCAGGCTGAGCATGAGAAACCTCAGCACTGATCATTGGTAAGATGGGAGTGGTTTGCTCCTTAGGAGAAGTTGGAGCTCCAGTGTTCACTTCCACCTGTATGGGTGATGATATAAGGGCCTACACAAACTGAGTAGCATGTACAGGGGTTCGTTTGAATTTTCTTTGGTAGATGATGGTTATTTTTGGTTGTATTGGTGGTTGAGAAGTAGAAGGTGTGGGTTCAACACTAGCTGGTGCTGCTAGGTTGTCACCTTGAGCAATGAGCTCTAACATTTTTGGGATAAGGGCTGTTTCTACCCCCTGAGAAGCCAACAGTTGGCTTCCTCATGGTCTTGAAGATGTCGGGCTTCATCTGTCCCAATTTTAGAATATTACCCGTTCCCCTCAACTGTGAGCCCAGTTCATTGTTGAGAATATGCTGGACATGTCTAGGAAACATGTAATACTCTAAGGAGTTAAGTTTGCTAGTAAATTGGTACAAACAAATTACGAATACCTGAACTTGACCCCTTGAACCATCCCATGGACTATAAAGGAAAGGTCTTCTGGAATCTGGTCCCAACATCCATGCTTGTTGGATAAGCTGTGGATAACCACATGGAGGAGGTACTTCCACTGAGAGGAGACCTTCCCCTTTCTGAGGGTCTTAACTAAGAAGTCACCTTCATAGCCCATCTGCTCAAAGGAGTGGTTAACAGCAGATTTTGGAGAGGAAAAATCACCTTCTACATCATCCAGCTCAAGATGAGTGTTTATGGAGGCTGGAGTGATGAAGATTGTCCTCCCCTGCACTGTGGCAGACAGTGCCTTCTCCCCATCCATGATGACCTCTTAGCAGGTCCTTCAGAATTCTAACAACTGATCCTCATAGAGAGGAGGATCAATAGTGAGGGAGGTGAAGTAGTTTGATAAAGAAAGGTAACGGAAAACCTCTGAGAAACCAGGATTTTTATTAGAGTCTAACAGAGCAACTTGATTATGTTACCTGTGAAGATGCATGGAGAAATCGGGTTGGTTTCTGGGGTCAGGGTTGGTCATTTGAGGTAGCTTTACAGAGAAGGAAGCTACGAACAAAGGCAGTTTGTGGGTGAAATTAGGTTAGAGGGAAATGCAGATGAAGAGGAAAGTGAAAAGAGGGGGGAACCACTGAGAGAATATATAAATGGATTTGAAACAAAGTTAAAGTAAAAAAATAAACTTTGAAATCCGAATGTCGGTCCCACCTCTGAAAAAGTGCCAAAAAGGTAGTTTTCTTGGAAGTTGAAAATCTTCCGAAGGTAATTTTGTTTCGAAAGTTTTAAGAAAGAGCTTCCGAAGCCAATTTGGCTTCGGAAGATATTCTTAAGATTTGTGAAAATTTTGCTTCGAAAGTAAATACTTAGAGAATTTTTCTTCCGAGACATGTTTGTTTTTGAAAGATATTAAGACTTGGGAGTTTTAAAGAGAATAAATCTTCCGAGACTTAATTGCTTTCGGGAGAAAATTGTCCTTCAAATACATGTAAGTACTTAGAAGCATATTTAATCTTCGGAAGATATCTTAGAATTTCTTCCGAAGGTAAATTTTTTATAAGTAGTTATTTGATTTGAAGACATAATTTTCTTTCGAAGACAGCTAGAAATCTTTGGAAAGAAAATATGTTTGGAAAAATTTTCAAAAATCTAAGGAATATTATTTTAAAGATTTTCTTCCAAAATAAACTGGGATTATGAAGGTGATAAAATAGACAACTTAGGACACACAGGTTTTAGAAATAAAGTTGATTTGAGTTTAAGAAAATCTACTCTGCAAGCTGAATACATTGCTGCTACAAGCTGTTGTGCTCAAGTGCTTTGAATTTAGAATCAGATGTTGGACTATAGATTCAACTTCAAAGAGACTTCCATCCACATAGACAACAACAGTACTATCTCTATTACAGAGAATCCTATACAGCACTCAAGGACAAAACACATCAACATCAGGTATCATTTGATTAGAGATAATTTTGAAAAGGGATTAATCAAACTAGTCAAAGTTAAACACAAATGAACAATACGCTGATCTGTTCACTAAAGCTTTTGATGAACAGAGATTCAAATATCTTGTATCAGCTATTGGGATGATTAACTTTGAGTAGATTTTCTTAAACTTAAATCAACTTTATTTCTAAAACCTGTGTGTCCTAAGTTGTCTATTTTATCACCTTCATAAGCCTAGTTTATTTTGAAAGAAAATCTTTAAAATGATATTCCTTAGATTTTTGAAAATTTTTCCAAACATATTTCTTTCGGAAGATTTCAAGCTGTCTTCGGAAGAAAATTATGTCGTCAAATCAAATAACTACTTATAAGAAATTTACTTTAGGAAGAAATTCTGAGATATCTTTCGAAGCTTAAATATGCGTCTAAGTACTTACATGTATTTGAAGAACAATTTTTTTCCGAAAGCAATTAAGTCTCGGAAGATTTATCCTCTTTAGAATAAAACTCCCAAGTCTTAATTTCTTTCGAAACCAAACATGTCTCGGAAGAAAGATTCTCTAAGTATTTTTCTTCCGAAGCAAAACTTTCACAAATCTCAAGAATATTTTCCGAAGCCAAATTGGCTTCGGAAACTTTTTCTTAAAACTTCCAAAGCAAAATTACCTTCCGAAGATTTTTCAACTTCCAATAAAACTATCTTTTTGGGCACTTTTTCAGAGGTGGGACCGACATTCGGATTTCAAAGTTTATTCTTTTGATTTAACTTTGTCTCAAATCCATTTCATATATATTCTCACAACGGTTCCCCCTCTTCTCACTATCCTCTTCATCAACATTTTTCTCTAACCTAATTTCACCCACAAACCGCCTTTGTTCTTATCTTCCTTCACTGTAAAGCTACCTTAAATGGGCAACCCTGACCGCAGAAACCAACCAGATTTCTCAATGCATCTTCACAGGCAACATAATCAAGTTGCTCTGTTAGACTCTGACAAAGATCTTGGTTTCTCAGAGGTTTGCCGTTACCTTTGTTTGACGAACTACTTCACCTCCTTCAACATTGATCCTCCTCTCTATGAGAATCAGTTGTTGGGATTCTAGAGGACCTGCCAAGAGGTCACCTTGGATGGGGAGAAGGCACTGTCTGCCATAGTGTAGGGGAGGACAATCTTCATCACTCCGGCCTCCATAAACACTCATCTTCAGCTGAATGATGTAGATGATTATTTGTCCTTTCCAAAATCTGCTATAAACCACTCCTTTGAGCAGATGGGCTATGAAGGTGACTTTTCATTCAGGACCTTCAAAAAGGGGAAGTTCTCCTCTCAGTGAAAGTACCTCCTTCATGTGGCTATCCACAGCTTATCCAACAAGCATGGATGTTGGAACCAGATTCCAGAAGACCTTTCCTTTATAGTCCACGGGATGGTTCAAGGGTCAAGTTCAGGTATTCACAATTTTTTTGTACCAATTACTAGCAAACTTAGACTTCTTAGAGTATTACATGTTTCCTAGATATGTCCAGCACATTCTCAACTGTGAACTGGGCTAACAGTTGAGGGGAACGGGTAATATTCTAAAATTGGGACAGATGAAGCCCGACATCTTCAAGACCATGAGGAAGCCAACTGTTGGCTTCTCAGGGGTAGAAACAGCCCTTGTCCTAAAATGTTAGAGCTTATTGCTTAAGGTGACAACCTAGCAGCACCAGCTAATGTTGAACCCACACCTTCTACTTCTCAACCACCAATACAGCCAAAAATAACCATCACCTACCAAAGAAAATCCAAACAAACCCCTGCACATGCTACTCAGTTTGTGCAGGCCCCTATATCATCACCCATACAAGAGGAGGTGGACACTAGAGCTCCCACTTCTCCTGAGGAGCAAACCATCCCATCTCACCAATGATCAATGCTGAGGTTCCTCATGCTCAGCCTGATGAGCTCACAACCCCCAAGCCTTAAGCCTTCACTCAGATTCTCAAAACTTTAGTGAACAACCTTCAAGAGACAGTTACCATCCCTAGCCTCTTGATCTAAACCAACAAATCCCAAACCTTGAATTCTATAATGATGAAGACATGGGCTTTAGTGAGTATCATGAGTCTCTCTTCTCCACCCCTGCTCAAAAAGAGATGAGTACTCCTGTTTCTCCCATGTCTAGCCCACATCATCCACCTACTACTGAGGTGGATCTCCCTGAACCTGTTCAGGAGGTCCATATGGAAGAGGCTCTCACTTCAGCAAGTGACTACATCATTAAGAGCTCAACCATGGCAACCGAGCCCATTGACACTTCACTTGAAGCTGTCATGGTGCAGGGGAAATCCAGCAGCCAAGAACAAAGTGCTGGTGATGAGGAAGAAGACCTTGATCCTATTCTCTCATCCCCCCATGATTCTTTTGATGAAGATGTGGGGGTCTGAAACTAAAGGTGCAAAAACTGACAAAAACATGCACCTATTTAGTCTCACAGATAAGTCACCTGGAATCTCAGGTGACTGTCTTACAAAAGAGGGTCAATGACCAACAACTTGAGATCAGCGATCTCAAGGGTAAGTTAGCTGAGAGACCACTCAGGAGAACTCAACCAGGTCCACAAAAACCTGTGGATGTGACAGACCCAACCCCAAGCTCGCCTATGCAAGAAGGTGATGCTACCAAAAAGGGGGAGAAAGTCCAAACAATCACAGAACCTGGGAGTTCTTCATAGAGTATGGACTTTGAGGATTCACCACCCTCACTTGCAATAGTCCATACTCAGCAACCTCCTCAAGTCTACATGGATGTGGACTCACTCATACAAAGTTTGTTTGAGGAGGGTATTCCCAGAGCTATGCCTAACCCAACTCCTCACTTTGAGAATCCAATCATGGGACGGATGTCCTGATAGAAGAGCTCTAGTCATCTCTAGATCTCAGGTCAACAATAAATTCTCAACTTTTTCAACCTGAGTTTCAATGAGAGCATCCATCTGATTGATCTTCCACTTGTCAACCCAAGTCAAAACAGACATGCTACAAGATTAGAAGATAGGATTCAAGAAAGGGTGTTTGAAGAATACAAGCTGATGTCAAGACTATATAGACAAGGCTAGCAGGTAAGACTTTTGGTAAACTGAATGTTGAGATGGACCCTAAGATTAGCTTCGAAGGGGAAGCCTTAACTGAAGGCCCAGAAGTTGAACCTGTGAACCTTGAGACAGGAACTGTTTCAGCACCCATTGCCCTCAGTGAGGTAACAGCTGGTGAAGGTGCTTCACAACCTCTCTCTAGCCAGAGCTTGACTACTGAACCAAGCAATGAAGGCCAAAGCTCTCTGCACCCTGAGTCACCAAGGCCTGTGCCTGACAAAGGAAAGAGGAAACTGAGGGGAGAGAGTTCAAGAGGGTCTCTAGGCTTCATGGAAGCTGCCATCAGGGCTGCCCCCAGGCCAAATACTCAGAATGATGAGTTGAGGGCAGCCAGGTTAAACTACCTTGGGACCAGAAACTACAACATTGATGAACTCATATCTCTTCCCTTAGATGAACTGAATGAACTGACTGATAAGAAATTGTCAAAGGAGAGGAACGAGGCAGAGGATGCAGCATTGCTCCTCAAGATCAAGGAAGAAAGGAGACAGAAAAGACTCTACAAGCATGCTCCTATCCTCTCCCCAATTCAGGAAAGTCATGAGAAAGAGGCTGTGGCAACTGCACAACCTCAGGTAGACAAGGAAGCAGATAGACTGAACATGATCAACTACCTGAATGCCACACGACTCTATCTGGCAATCACACTTCTTCCCTTATCATATGAATATCTTGAATTTGAGTATCTCAAGCAGCTGGAGCAACAAGTTACCAAAGAAAGAAAGGCTGTTAAGAGAAAACTAAGGGAAGAAGCTACAAAGTCAAGAGCCATCATCCAAAAAAGCCAAAAAAATTTTGATGACAGACAAAAGATGATGAGCTTCTTGAAGCTGTATGGATTCTCCGGAAGGAGGCTTGGTCCAATGTCTCTATCCACTATGGATGAGCATATCAGAGTGATCAAGCAGAAGATTAAGAAGGGAGAGCTTGTTGACTTGCATTCTCCATCAAGTCCAGCTCAACCTGAAGTTGAGGTAAAGGTTGAACCTGACAACACAACCTAGACCTAGAGCTGCATCTCAGCCAACTTCATCTTCTGATCCATAGCAGGTTCCTCTTCACTCTCCTTCTGAATCTGTGAGAGAAGAGAACCCAACTGAGAGAGACACAGTAGAACAACCTGGTGCTAAAGACCAGTAATCTCAGATAAAAACTTCAAAGAAGAGGAAAATGATGGCCATAAAAAGTGTTTCCAATAAGAAGACCAATGCATCCACCTCTACATCTTAGGATGAGTTAGAGCATCCTGAGGTAGTGCATGAAGAGGCTGCTCAACCAACTCTAATTCAAGTAGAGCCTCTTGCAACTGGAAGACCCATCTTGTCTTGGACTATTGCTGCTAATTCAGACAGATGGCATGTCATCAGAGATCAAGGAGGTTAAGATGTCTATTTCTGGCAAGACATGCTTGATCTTCCTCTATATGATCTCTATGACAAGAGAATATATTATGAGTGTCTGAGGGATCCTGACCAGATGATGAAGAAAGGAATGGTTTTGATCCTAATAAGGACTGTCAACATCTGAATAACTTCTTTTTTTTGGTAGCATCAGTCTAGGGGGAGTTTGTAAGGTTATATTAGAAGATTATAAGGCTGATGCAACCAAAGAAGCCAAAACAACCAAGATGCTTCCTGCATGCATGCACTGATGTACAAGGTAGAAGTTGTTTCAGAAGTTTTACACTCTCTATATAAAAATATTCTAAGTGTAAAATCTTCCGAAGCCAAAGATGAAGTCTTCCGAAGCTTCAGAGACAAAGTCTTCCGAAGCCAATTTGCTGTGAAGACTGATTTCTCCCGAAGACAGAGAAGACATGCTTTCTTTGTCTGTAACTTCCTACTTTGTACCTGTAAACCTTGTAATAATAAAAAAGGATATGAGCTATGGCATGTCATAGTCATTAGTCAAAAGGCAATCTGTCTTTTGACTCTACATTGATCTTGTTGTCTAGATTAGTGTTTCCAGCTGGCTATCATAGTATGGACGGCTGTAGGATGTAGTATAAAGTATCACAGTCCTTGTATTTTTCTTTTTATGTTTTGTAACACTTGTAATAGAAGTTGAGAGCAATATACAACATCCTTAAAAATCATATTACTATGTTCTTGTTCTTAGTTCTGTCTCATTGTTTACTTGTGTTCTTAGTATCATTTACACAAACCCGGTTCCCTTTGATCTGTTAAGTGTTCTAAAACGCTTCTTATTGTGAAACTTATTGTATTGACCACCCTTCACACGGTCCAGCAAAAAGTATCGTACTTAAGTGCGATCCATCTAATACATCTTGTAAATATCAGAGGATTTAGTTGGCATTCTTAGTTTGTTAGCAAAATAGTTATAACATAACATGTTGCGCTCTTTTTTCCTTCCTAAGCTTTGTCGCATTGTGTCTTCTTAGTATAGCTTTTAATGAAGCAACATAACTACTCCAGTATAATCAGTTCTTATCATATAGGTCCTAAAGTATCAATTTAACGTCATGCTGAAGCATGTTATTAATTATACATAAACCGTAATGCACTAATTTTTCCTTGCTTGTTGTCTTGTCCCATAAGATTTTTCTAGCATGTTTTGTAACAAGGGAACACCACACAATGTATTAGAGAATTTGTTATCTTTGTTGGACACGATACATGAGATTGTTATTTGAGAAAAGATGAAAGCCCGACTAGTTGATTACGATGTACATGTATGCACAAAGCTCATTCAGATATGTTTTACTTATGTAGACAATTATTTTAGCTTTCAAGACAAATACATACTAGATTTGATGAAAGGAAACCAAACTATAGTATATGAAGACATTGTAGCCATATCAATCAAATCAAATAAGGGTACATCAAAAATCAAGACTCAAGCCACTTATTCGAATATATTTTCGAGACGTTCTTAAGTCTCACCTACAGCACCATCGAAACCGTCATAGCCAGATTAGCCTTCATCGAAAAGCCGCCACTTTTTCCATACCAGGTGTTTTAGCCATGCCAAGAACCACGATCCAAGTCACCAATCTCGAACTACGGTTTGCCTAAATTATTTTTCTCTTTAGATGTACGGATCCCATCTCTTGATCTACAGATCCAAAAGTCCGTCATCTAACCATACTCACCGGTCTTGCTTTCTTTTTTATTTTTAGATCTACGGATTTTATCTCTGAATCTAAGGATTCAAGAGACTATCTAAAACAAAATTGATGGTATTCCTTTAAAGACCAATAGCTTTACAAGCCCATTATGTCAAAATTGGTGACCAAGACTAACGGTCCCTTGATATGCTACTTCTTTAACCAAGACTATAGATAGCACAATCAAACAAAATACGGATGACAACATCAAACACGATATGGATATGTTGGTAAAAGTTTGGATTTAACATTAGCTTGTTCAAAAGTACTCATATTGATTCGTTTGTTCCGAGGCTTGTTAAGTGACGTAAGTTGTGGATTTGAAACGAAGGAAATACCATCATCTCAAACAGAATGAAGATACAAGAAATGACTTGCATGAGACAAAAGATTTTAGTCAATAATATTAGTGCTATTGTGCAATCACTATTTCAAAAAATTTGTATACAAACCTGAAATTGTTGCACACATCACACCATAAAACAGAGCTGCCAACATCAACCATCAAGACTTCTAATCTTCTTTGCAGAATCAATAATGATCGAGTTCATCTCAGGGTGTTTGACGTTTAATAGTTTCTGAAATTGATTATAAGACTCGGGTGAGGTATGCACCTCGGAGTTAAGGGCAAATATAACTTCATTAACATCCTCTTCAAGCTGAAGGGAGAGAAGTTTGCTAAACACCTGAAATCAGACATGGGTAATGTTAAGACATCCAAGTTAGGGGAGTATCAGGTGGGTTGACTTGTAACACTTTTTGTCCTAGGCTTCTAAAATTTATAAATGTGTAAAGTGTTAGATATGATTACAGAAATTAAATTATTTCAACAATAGTGCGATTTTTATTTAAATGATTTAGAACGTGAAATTAAATAATATTACTATCGTTTTTAACTAAAGAAAGTCGATCAGGTCAATTAGACATGTCACTAATCAGGAAGAATAAGTCTTGAAAAGGGTCCTTACCCCTTTCATTCTTGATATAACCATTTCTTTTATGGCTGGCGATCGGGATACCAAGTTAATAACAAAAAGACCTTCCTCGGACAGGGAGCTTTTAACTGTTTGGAGAAAAGATTCTTCAACAAAATCTGCAGCAGGACAGGTCATTCCAGAGCTGCACAAAAAATAAAAGATAACTTCAGAACATGATTATAATTGAATATTTTTTACATATATGTAAAATTTTCAAAACCTTGAGTCTGGAGAATCCACATCTACTATGAGGATGTCCACTCTATCAATGCCTCCACCTTCAGTATTAAGTTCTCTGCAACTCCCATTAGCAACTAGTGACTTGGTGGAATCATCTCCCACAAACTTGACTCCATCAGTGACATGTACCTGATATGTTTTCACAAATAATTCAAAGTTGATTATTGCCTATAATACAGAGACATAAGCGAAAAGTTCATACGAAAAATGTAGACCGAATTTTGCATAAATAGGTAATGAAAATTAGTAAATTACCTTTACGCGTTCATCTTCTCGGAAACCAAAATAATCTCTAGCAATTTTGACCACAACTGGATCTAACTCTACAGCCTGAAGCATCAGAAATATTTAGTGGGTGATTTTAAGACATGTATTTCTTTTTTTGGGCAGCTACTTTAACTTAAACCTTAAAATTACCTCGACTTGTAGAAATGGAATTGATCTATAGAGAAACATAGGAAGCAGCCCAGCACCCAAACCAATTACAACTGCCCTGACCTGGAAAGTAGGTGAAAAAATTTAGTTATTTGTATAAGAAACTATGGTCAGAGCTTGCTAAATAATTCTTACTGTTCTTCCAGATGATGTCATTCTTTCCAGGTATGAAGAGATCAGCATAAGTCCAGAAATTATACCAGAATGATAAGAGCTTGCTAAATAACCATGATCAACACTCAGATCATTGCTTGCATCTACTGCTGGCAATTGAGAATCATTTCTTTTCCTGTTTCCTTTCTTCTTTGACTTTGAAGAAGAACTGGTTTTCTTATTTCCATTTTCACCAACTTTCTTTGAGATCCTTCACTTGTTAGTAAAGCTTCAGACTGTATCAGACCTTCTGATCTTTCAAAAGTTAACCGGCGAAATACAAGATCACTGGATAGAGATAGTTGACCAAGTTGACCATCAACTTTCTCATATACCACATCATCAACAATTATTTCACCAGTCAACGCAGATTTAACCTATTAAAAAACTAAGCTTTATGGCGCATAGCACAAGAATTAATAAAAGATAATCTTGAAGCAGATGAACGCTTTAAATTAGATTATTTACAAATGATCCAAAACCTGGTCAACAACTTTCCTCTCCTTGATCCCATCACTTGCTGCCATAAATCTATTCAAGATTACACCATCAGTATACATATTTTAAAGATAAGGTAAAAACATAAATGGTAAGACTGGTAAAATGCAAAGATTGTACTACAACGACATACGGAATTTGAGCTCCATCCTCAATTTTAGCAGGTGCTAGTTGTTTAACAAGAGGAGAAAGATCCTTCTGAAAGAAGAAAAAAGGTGGAAAAGAAAATTCACTAAGTTAATAGTTATGGATATCGGAGACATGTGACATGCTAACATTTGTCTCTAATGATTAAATAATAAAAATAAAAACTCGCCTGTATATCCTCACTGCTGGTGCCAGTATGGCTAGCATCTAAGAAAACCTAAAATGAACACATAATGGTCATTTGGGTGCTTCAGATGAAAAGGACAATTTTATAACTAAAATACTGTGAGGTGGCAGTTTCAAAAATAGCTACCATTATCAGCCGAGCTGCCTTTGAACTCTCAACAACCATCCATTGTCCTTCTTCTGAAGAGAAGAGCCATTCATGAGCTCGAGTCTGAAATCTATAATATAGTTACGCATTTTATAATAAAATCTGCACAACCAACTGCTGCCTTTTATGATATATATATATATATATATATATATATATATATATATATATATATATATATATATATGTGTTTTCCTTGAGATGTACAAACTACAATGTAAGCAAATTAAATGAAAGACTAACCTTGGGTACAAGAAAAACCCCACAATAATATAAAAATTCTCTGAGTTTTGCTGAGCATCAAGAAGTACAGTTCTGTAGCAGAATCGAGACTGCCCGGCTCCACCTAAAGTGAGTTGCACACGAAGACCCGGTCTAAGCTCTGATAGATCCCCTTTGACTCCTATTTTCAGGTCTTCAAGTGAGTACTGTATATCATTACCACTGGACCAATTTGTTCTGATTTCATTCTCGGTTTCAAGTGCTTCAATAATTCCACGAGCCTAGATGTACAGAAAATATAACAAGCAAGTAAGTTCCAACAATGTCATGACTAAGAAAAATAAAATGACATGCCCCATAAAAGGAGTGAAGGCAGCACAATGTGTGGGATTGTGGGTTAAAAACGATTTAGTATGAGTAGAGACAGGCCCACCTGGTTCACCTGCAAGGCTGCAATCACTTTTTTCTTTCTACTTAAAAGAAAACTCACCAATAAATTCATTCTTTCAGGAAAATTATTATAACAATAACCAAAATCTTTGGATAACAACTACCTTTTTTAACTATTTAACTGATTTTTATTTGATCCGTTTGAATAAAAGACAACCCAAAGCAACCCATTGATAAGTAAATGGGTCAAAATGCCACCTCTAAAGAGAAAAATAAAGCCAATAGATCCATGTACCTGATCACCACTACCAAGTGTATCATGATGAAAAGAAGTAGATATCGTCTGCAGTGTAGTGGGGCTTGCTTTCTCAGCAACCACCAAAAAGGTTCTTAAACTTGGTTTATAACTTTTAGATTGTTTTTGAGGCAGTACATGAATATTGATTTTCCATCCATAACGAAATTTGGGAAAAAACATGCCTGAAAAAAGACATAGAATAAAGTGTAATTAGCAATAACACAAAGTAATAAAAAGCATCTAAAACTTCTCCAGGCATAAGAAAGCTTGTTATGAACAGATGAAAGTTTGTGAATCATAATATCAGACACGAAAAGGAATCTGTGGTGAACCGATACCTAAAACATGAGATTCTCCAAGGGTAAGACAAATAAATTTGCCCCCTTCTTTCAGAACTCTCTTCACCTGGCAAAACACATCCCCAATATTCATTCAAATATTATCACAAAGTGCCAACCACTTCGTCAGGACACAACAAAGAAAGATATTATATGCAAACATAATTGACTCCAAGAGACCTCTGATACATATCGAGTCCCTAGCGTAGGGCCAAGCTCAGGCTCCATTAAAGCATCCAATCCTCCCTTGTCAAGAACAATATCAAATGACTTATCTGCAAACTGGAAAGGAACAACGTCAGAGAAAAGAGGGTTGATATAAGTAAAACAAAATTCTTTAAACGTTTTAAAACTAGTCGCTTTAGAAATTGCATAGACCATTGGCATAAGAACTGATAACTATATGTTTAATGATCAATAATTACAACTTGCATATAACCTTCTTTTGATTAAAATGAACTTATATTGAATTTAGCTTTCGTTTACTTGTAACATGACGTCCCAGCCAGCTTGTTCTATTGCTGACAACTTACGACTATATCTTGTGATAATACTTTCCATACTTCTTTAGATTAATAAATCCCCATTTTAGCCTCTCTATTTAGAAGTCCTTAAATCCATATATTTTACATTTTCAATGCTAAACTAAATCCCTAGCAAATATGCTCGTAATATTTCATATCCTAGTAAATTGTTCACTAAAGGAACACACATATAGAAGTTCTCGATGTATAATTTCAAACTACATACATTTATATGCATTTATTTATTGTCTATCAGATATAAATAGTGAATGTTTATTTTAGCTATAAAGAAGCATGATTTAGTGCTATTTTAGCTATTTTGGTGGTGTGAATGTTTATTTTTTGTTTCTACTGGTGTATCGCCAAACATGAAATAATGGTCGTTATTTACCGTTATTTGCTACGTAGGCTATGGGTAGTTTGTCGCTATCGACCGCTATTCGCTATCGACAACTATGGTTTCACGGGTAAACCTCTTGTTAATACGGAAAGATGCCAATGTACTGAATATTTCATCAGATCCAAAACTAATTAGACAAGCTATAAAAGGGCAATATACAAAAGCTCGCCCACGATAACAGAAAGAACCTTGAGGAAGCTGCCATCTATTGCAAACATGCCAAAAATACAAGTAAATGTAACAATCAATAAGCTTTCTACACTAAAAAGCTTTCATTGATGTTAGTTCTGTATCATATAGTCTGGAAGTTAGTAGGACTCTTATTTCTTTATGAGCTAAAGATCATTGCATTTCTTCACATACATGTACAAACATTCACGCAAATATATCCAGTACATCAACTAATACCACAAAAATGCAAAGATACGGTGTTTGTTTGTATGCAACAGATAACATCTAAAACAAACATCAAACCAAAAGACGATACCTGCATACTAGTCATATCCATGACTCTCCACCGCATACAAGGGCGAGAACGCACATTCCTCTTCAACATATCCCCAATCACAACCTTAGAGAAATCAATATTCGTAATACAACGAAATCCCGCATCGTACAACTGTTCAGAAAGCCGAGAGTTCCCGCAACCAGGTACCAGAATCTGAACCTCCGATTCCGATCGTTCCGGCGGTGATTCTCCGTCGACCTCCGGCGGTGAGGAGAGCTGTGTGAGAAGAAGGTCCCGGAGCTGAGGCCACTCGGCGTACCATTCGAAGGTATCATCGGTGCCTCTGATGCTGAAGAATTTGTCCCAATTTTCTTTGCTTGTGAAGTCCTCGAGAGTGCTTAGAAGCTCTGCTTGTTGTTGCGCTTTCTTCTGTTTCCCCATTGTTGTCGAGCCCTGTGACTGTATGTGTGTTGAACCCTAGTATCTAGGTGAATCATGAATGAAGGGTTTTATGCTAGTCGCTTGACCCGACCCGTTTACGTCTTCTGATTTGAACCGAGTACTAACCGTGTTGTAAAATTAGAGTACTGTCACTGGGGCTGCAAACGAACCGAACGAACACGAACAAGTCCTTGTTCGTGTTCGTTCGTTAAGAAATATACTTATTCATAAACTGTTCACGAACACTTACCGAACGAGATTCTTTGTTCGTGTTCGTTCATTAAGAAAATGAAATGTTCATGAACTGTTCACGAACACTTACCGAACGCAAATGAACACAATTATAAGCAAACGAACACAAACAACTGTTCATGGACATGACGAACATAAAAAAGCTCATGAACATAAATGAATACAAATGATTATAGATTTATTTTAGAATAAAATTTACATTTATATTACAAACATTACACAAAATCAATCAAAAACAAACAAGTACTTAACATAAATATAAATAAATACTTGATATAATAGTCATAAAAATAACTGACACAAATATTAAGAATATAAACGAACACATTAACGAACATAAACGAACACATTGTCTAATGTTCACGAACGGACATTAACGAACATAACCGAACACATTATCGAACGTTCACGAACATAAATGAACGAACACGGCTTGTGTTCATGTTCGTTCGTTTAACTAAACGAACGAAATTTTCTTGTTCGTGTTTGTTCATTTACTAAATGAACGAACATAAATGAACTTCCCGCAGAACGGTTCACGAACTTTTCGCTGAACGTTCAGTTCGTTTGCAGCCCTAACTGTCACGGTGAAAATGTATTTAATGTAAAAGGTTTATAATTATAAGCTTTACGTTTGTTTTTCTATTGGTTTAAAAATGATGATAATTTGTTTATTGTGTTAACTATATCAGCTAATTGTATCAAATATCAATTTATTGTCTTATATATTTTACATAATTTGTTATATGTATTATTATTATGTTTTACTTTTTAAATCATTTTGTGTTATTTTTGTTATTGTTTCTATAGAACATATAACATGTTATCTATCATTGTCTTTCAGTGGCGGAGCTTGAACCACGGTTTAAGAGGGGCGGGGGCTAAAATAAACTATTTCAGGGGGGCGAACACTATATATATTAAAAAATTTCCACTACCAGACCGAAAATTTACACTGCCGAGCCGAAAATTAACACTACTGACGGAAAAAGAGGGAAGGCGGGCGCCCCCGGCCCCTATGAAGCTTCGTCGGTGTTGTCTTTTACAATTAAAGTATATAATGATATATTTTCACCAATTTATTTTTTTAAACTCACAGTGTTAAAGATAACAAAATGTGTTATTTTTATAATTTTTTATAGCTTATATAAATCTGTTTATCCATCGTTGTGTTTTATAGTTAGAAGCACATAAAAATATTATTCAATAATATATTTTTCAAAACCCATAGTATTTAAGATAACACAATGATTAAAAAACACAATGAGACATTGTGTTATTTTATCATTGTTTTTTAATGTATTATATTAATTAGTTGTTAAATTATTAGTATTTACATACTAGAGATACACAACAATGCTATTCCACTAATATATAACAATGCTATTCCACTAATATATTTTTTAAAATTTGTTATTTTAGAAAAACATAATAATATTCAGAAAAAAACATAATAACTAACCCAAAAACACAATAAACTACATAAAAGAAATAATGAAGAGCAAAAATCATATGAGCATAAAAAAGTAAAAAAAAAAATTACTATCTTTGTATATAACAATATTGTACTCGTTTTAAAAATAAAAAACTCATTTTTATAGTGTAATTTTATAGAAAAAATAAAGTCGTATATAAAAATTATGAACATTTAAAAAACAAAAGAACTTGAAAAAAATAACAAAAGTGGATATGTCTAAAAACTATTTTCCTACAATTTGATCTCAACCATTCATTAAGAATATTGATGATTAAGATTACTTATTACACTTTTTAGTTTTAGTGACCGAACCCTTCTCGTAAGATTATGACTCATACCCTACCTAATACTTGTCAGATGTCAAGCGTACTTAGAAGGATCGAGTATATTTATTAGTTTATTGAAAAAAAAATACTCATTTGTACTTTTGCATAAATTTCTATTTTTTATGAATTTCTTATGTGTATACAGGTATAAGAATTTAATTATGATAAATTACATATGTATATTAACAGCATCGTAAGATTGTTTGGGATATTTAAAAGAGCTAAATATTTGTTTGGTCCCTGGTTTTATGTCGTTTTTTCATTTCAGTAGTTGTGTTTTATTTTTGTTGTTTCGGTACCCGTGTTTCAGAAAAATTGTCGAAACAAGCATTAACGTCGTCATTTCCTTTAGTAATTTGCTCTTTTCGTCCGGGTTTATATCACTTTTGTTATTTCAGTACTCACGATCAATCATAACCATGTTCATCCTTTCTTCTTCTTCGGCATGAGCCATCCAATACCACAAAGGCTTGCAATTCTTCCATTCGATTATTCATATGCATATATTCTTATACCATTTGATACCACACACATATATACATGATTTCAATTTGGTGTATGATTCATCGGAGTTCAAAATGACACATGTAAAGCCCGGAATCTTTTTTAGTCTTCAATATTAAATATACTTCTTACCATAACCCTACCTTAAACAAAATCATATCTATTTACATGACTGGGGTTATGATCAATGCAACAGTTTCATAAGGTGGAAAAGTTAATAACACTTAGCAATTCAAATAGAGAATCGGTTGGAGTGAAACAAAAAACATAAGTAAGAAGAACAAGAACACTCAAAAGTGGTTTTCAAGAATGATGTATATTGCACTCAAGTTATTTTACAAGTGTTACAAACTTATCTAAATTACAAGTACTTGAGACACTTTATACTACATCTTACAACAAGCCATACTTTGAATGCCAGCTGGAACACTAATCTAGACAACAAAATCATTACAGAGTCAAAATGCAGATTGTATTTTGACTAGTGACTATGACATGCTATAGCTCACATCCTAATCTATTATAAAAAGGATAAAAGGTACAAAAGGAGAAAGTTACAAACCAACGACCATAATCTACAGTTGACAAAAGCATGGACCTTTTCACCAACTCATATAAGTTGGTGAGTCTTCAGAGTGGCAGCAGAAAGTTATTCAGCTTTTGTCAAAAAGTGGTCAGAGAAAGAATGTCTTCTCTGTCTTCGGAAGAAATCAATCTTTGGCTTTGGAAGACGTTGTCTCTAAAGCTTCGAAAGACTTCATCTTTGGCATTAGAAGATTTTGTCATTTGGCTTCGGAAGATTTTACATTTAACTTATTTCATTTGAATGGTGTAAACCTTCCGAAGTAACTTTACTCTATACTTCATGCATGCATGCTGAGAGCTCTTCGGATGCTTTGGTTGCATCAGCCTTTAAGTATAAACCTTACAAAGTCCCCCTCGGCTGATGCTACCGAAACTTGAGGAGACCTTTGAATCTTGATCTTCATCTATTGACAGTCCTCATCAGAAGCAAGACCATTCCCTTCATCATCGGTTGGTCAGGATTCCTCGGACTTTCAAAGTAACTCCTCATGTCATAGAGATCATGTAGAGGAAGGTCAAGTATGTTTTGCCAAAAGTACACATCTTGACCCCCTTGATCTCTAGTTACATACCATATGTCTGGATTGGTGGCAAACATCTAATACACGATAGGTCTCTCAGCTGCAAGAGGCTCTACTTGAATAGGAGTTGGATGAGTAGCCTCTTCTTGACCACCCTCAGGATGTTCTGACCCATCCTGAGGTGTAGAGGTGGATGCCTTGAACTTCTTCTTCTTCTTCTTCTTGTCCCTTCTAATGGCCATCCTTTTCTTTCTCTTTTCAGATTTTAACTGAGAAGACTGGCCTTTAGCACCAGGTTGTTCTTGTGTATCTTTCTCAGTTGGGTCCTCTTCCCTCACAGGTTCAGAAGGAGAAGGATCAGGACCCTGCTGTGGACCAGAAGATGAAGTTGGATGTGGTCTAGCACTAGGTCCAGGTTGGGTTGTCTCTTATGGTTCAACCTTGACCTCAACTTCAGGTGTAGCCTGACTTAGTGGAGAATGCAAGTCAATGAGCTCACCCTTTTTAATCTTCTGCTTGATCACCCTAATATGCTCTTCTATGGTGGATAGAGACATTAGACCAAGCTTCCTTTCGGAGAATCCATACACCTTCAAGAGGCTCATCATCCTCTGCTTTTCAGCAAACTTCTTTAGACTCTTATGGATGATAGCTCTTGACTTTGCAGCTTCTTCCCTCTTCTTCCTCTTAGCAGCTTTTTGTTCTTTCATTACTTGTTGTTCGAGCTGCTTGAGGTACTCAAACTCTATGTATTCATATGTAACACCCGAAAATTTTAATAAAAAGAAAGGAAAAGAAAAGTATCTTGAAAGAAAAGATAACGGACAAAAGTACAGGGGGTAAAGTGTACAAAGTACAAAACACTAATATTTTATGTTCAAAAGGGTATGGTCGCCCATGCATCTGCTTTTTCTACACCCACTTTCGGATGGAAACAAGAAAGGAGAAGAAGAATAGAAGTTCTCTCGGTTCTAGAGAGAGAAAGAAGCTGATTTTGCTAAGATGAGTATTTTCTTGTGTATTTGGTTCGGTTTCAGTTGAGTTTTCAGCTTAGGGACCAACTTTTATGTATTCTTTGTGCTTGGTTGTGTGTTTTGGTGTGTTTGGGTTGTTTGAACTCCTTGTGCCCTCAAGTTCGATGGAATTTTGCTTGAAGGCTGCAAATGGTGAGTTCTAGATCCTGGTTTTGTGTTTTTAAACTTCTTTAGGGCTGAAAATGCATGTAAAAATGTTTTACAACTTGTATGTATGATAACCGTATGTATGTTGTGTTTGGTTGGTTGTATTTCTTGGATTTATGCTCGTTTTAGGTGCTTAGAAAGATAGATTTAAGTTATGAGCATGTTAGAATGATGTTTGGGACTGGAAATAATTTAGAAACACGTATGTCTGCTGCCCATGCGCCCAAATAGGGCTCATGAGCCTGAAATTTAGCTCAGACGCCTAAGTCCTTTCTTATGCGCCCAAACAGTACCTCATGCGCCTAGAAATTTTGCCCAGTAGTCTAAGTGTTGTTCATGCGCCCAAATAGTACCAGCTCATGCGCCTGGATTTTGCCCATGCCCCTAAGTGGTAGGCTCATGCACTTGATACTTAGCCAAAAAGACTGAGTTCCATGCGCCCCAATAGTGCCCATGTGCCCACTGCCCAAATGCCTAAGTGAACCTCATGCGCCCGAATAGTATCCATGTGCCTAAGTGTTAGTTCAGGTGCCTAACTTTCCCATGTGCCTAAGTGTTTCCATGCGCCTAAGTTTTGGTGCGCCTACATAGTACTCATGCGCCTACATAGTGCTCATGCGCCTAAAAGACTTAGAAAATTTTTTGAAATTTTGGGAAATAGAAATTTTAAGGTTTAAGCTCTGGGATGTTTTGATGGTTATATGTGTTGATGTTATGCTTGATTATGGCCTGTTCTTATGTTTCATATTACGTATTATTACGTGACTTTACGTGGTGTGTTTACTCTCGTATACGTAAAGTATTATCATAAATGAAGCGAAAGATTAATGAAAAGTGGAACTAACGAATGAATGTAAGTCTTGCAAGCAAATTGAATGGAGGTGCACTACCATGTTGTCGTTAGCTCAACTGTGTGCGGTTAGCTAACTCGAAGGATGCACACTTGTTGACCAAAAGAACCAATGAGCCTGATCAGAAAAACCTTTAAGTCCCACAGACATTACAACAACTGAAGTAGTCTGCAACAGCTGAAGACATCAACTGATAACAAGGTCTGAAGACAAAGTCTGAAGTGAAAGAGCTGAAGACAAAGTCTGAAGTGAAAGAGCTGAAGACAAAGTCTGAAGTGAAAAGCTGAAGACAAAGTCTGAAGCTAAAGAACTGAAGACAAAGTCTGAAGACAAAAGCTGAAGACAAAGACTGAAGACCAAGTTTCAGATGTTGTCACAACAGCTGAAGAAGACCTCTTCAGTAGTTGTGATGGTTTCCTTTCAGTAGTTTTATGTTTCTTGTAATCAGTACTTGTAGTTTCAGTAGTTTTAGTTTCATCTTGTACTTAGCATACTCTGAGATGTTCTCAGTTGTTGTGAACATTCTCAGTAGTTTGCTTACTTTCAGTTGTTTGTAATAATTCTGTTAGATGTCACTATCAAGTGACATCAGCAGACGTCACATTCCTTTATATAAGGAATGTTGACCTAATTGTAACTGTGCAGCTTAGAAGCTTAGCGGCCGCCATACCGAAGCATTGTGCATGAATGATATTATCCCTTTTGCAGAAAACCCTCTTTCTCTATAACCGTGTACTGTTCCATTGAATATCTATTGTGTTCTTGCTATATTTGTCTAATTCTTGTTCTAATTCCGCTGCGATTCAACTCTAATTGATCAAACTTAGATCACTGATCCTGTCAAATGGTATCAGAGCGGGTTAATCATTGATCGGTTTAACAATTGATCATTGAAACTGCTATTTCGATATCTAAAGTTTGATCGAATTAGCATATTTGCAAGAATTGGTTATAGAGATTGGTCTTCTGCTGCTTCTGGTTATTCAATTTGAGTTTCTTCTTGGTTCATATTGAGTTTGTTGTGTTTTTGTGCTAAATCTGTTGAAACTTGATTGAATTGGTTTGAATCTGAGAATGACTACTCCTTCTAATGACCCTCACAATACTGGCTCCTCAACCAAGCCTCCGATGCTGGTTAGGAGTGAGTATAACATATGGCAACGAAGAATGCTCCATCACCTGTCTGTTAACAGTTCAGGTTGTTGGACATCTGTGGTTCACGGTCCACACAAGCCTATGGTGAACAATCCGGAGACCAACCAAATGGTTCCGAAGAAGAAGGAGCAATACTCAGATGAAGATCGTAAACTGTTTGAGATTGATGCTAAAGCCCATGGAATTCTGGCCATGGCACTGCCTAATGAAATCTATTCTGGGCTTATGCATCATGAAACTGCTCATGACCTCTGGAATGCTTTGAAGGAACAATTCGGAGGAACTGATGAGGTCTTAGCAAACAACAGAGAAATCCTCGCCCAACAATATGAGACATTCTCTCATAGGAAGGGTGAGACACTGACTCAACAGTTTGAGCGTTTCTCCTGCTTGATCTCTGAGCTGAAAATGGTCAAGCATGAGTATACTAACAGCCAGATGAACAACAGATTCCTCAGATCACTGCCTGAGAGATGGGACACATACACCATTGTCCTACGCTCCAGTGCAAATCTGGATAGCCTATCTCTCACCCAACTCCATGGGAAACTGCTTACATTTGAAAGAGAGATAGAGCAGAAAAGGAAACTGGCATCATCAGGAAAGCTCACTGATGACTTTGTACCAGGGAACACTGCCTTGGTCGGTCATGAGTCAGAATATGCTGGATCAGAAAGCCATTATGATGAGCATATAGATTTCTCTTCAAACAGTTCTGATCATGCATTTGTTGGTGTTGACAGTCATTCTGGGTGTAATAGTGATAATTTATGCTTTATCATGGATGATTTGATGGGTATTGCTGATGATGATTTAGAAGAGATGGATATTTTGAGCCAAATGGCCTTGATCAATATCAGATCTCAAAAGTTCTACAAGAGAACTGGTAGGAAATTTCCAGGACTCTCTGGCAAAACCAAAGTTGGTTTTGACAAGAGTAAGTTGAGGTGTCACAAATGCCACAGGCTTGGGCACTTTGCAAGAGAGTGTAGATCAACTGGATCTAACTCCTCTGCACCCTTTGTGACCTTTCCAAGCAATAGTTCACAAAACAAAGGGCAACATCCTGCTAGTTCTGGTCAT
The DNA here is from genome assembly GCA_025506505.1 of Flaveria sonorensis. Classification (NCBI taxonomy): domain Eukaryota; kingdom Viridiplantae; phylum Streptophyta; class Magnoliopsida; order Asterales; family Asteraceae; genus Flaveria; species Flaveria sonorensis. Next base: position 52,888,149 of record CM046440.1, on the reverse strand, counting down.
CACTCACAACCTCAATCTCCTGCATATTTTGTCCCTCAGGGTCCAATGCCATATCCATATCCCTGCTATTACATGCCACAGCCAAATCCAGTTCAAGTTCCTATAGCACAACAACCTCAAGCCCTACCTGAGCCTCAACCATCTCCATCACAATCTCAACCTCATCACAGCTTCTTCACACCAGGAGTTGTTGACTGGAGCAGCTTACCAGATGATCTTTCTGGTTTCAATGAGCAATTATTTGCTGGTGCTGGTCAACATGGTGGTGAACATCCTTTTGGGAATCTTGCTCTCATGGCCCTGGAGTCTACTGAGGGTTCCTGCTCCAATGCATCATCTTCACAGGTAACCCAGGTATCTTCTGAGGCTAAAGCCAAGTTATGTTCTGAATCATGCATAGCTGCCTTTGTCTCTATTAGAGAGGCAAATGTAGCTTTAATCAATCAAAATCTTGAGCTTGAGAAAACTATTTCCAAAAGAAAAGCTGAGTATGAGTCTGCTCTTAATGACAAAGATGATGAGATTTACAAGCTTAAATGCCAACTTAATGATGAAAAGGCTAAGGTAGAGGTCATACTTGAGAACCACAGAAGTCTCAAAGAGACACTTGCAGCTACCCAAGTTGAGTGTGACCGCTGGGTAACATCCTGCAAGGGATTTGAAATGCTTCTCAGCAAGCAAACAGCTTCAAATGTGAAGTTTGGAATAGGTTACAATCATACTGCACCACCTACTGATTTTACTTCAAAATCAATAGTAAAATCTGAAGGTGAAAGTAATTTCCAAACCACATCATCATGTGATTCATCCTCAAATGATAATACAAAATTAGAGGATGAAGTCAGTGTTAAGATCTCAGCAAATCAATTGCCTGATGGTTTAAATGCTGATAAACACATGAAGCTGAGCAATTCAGATGTTGTCCCTCAAAGTACTCCAAGTACTGAAGGGCAAGTCACAACATCTGAAAAGCATTTCAAATCTGCTGAAATAAAAGGATTAACAACTGCTGAGGAATCTATCATACGGTCTTTCAGGACGGATAGAGAACAGCTGAAGAACAAGTCTTCAGTTGTTACCGATCCTTCAGTACTTAACACAAGTACTGAAAGGAGGAAAGTACTGAAGATCACACCTTCAGTAGTTTCCACTTCAGCAGTTGATCAATCCAAGATGAAGAATAAGCCATGTGAAATATGTGGTAAATTCAATCATCTATCTGATGAATGCTGGTACAAAAAGGGTTCCAAACTCAACAGAGATAAGCTCATTAAAGAAGAGATTAATAAAATGAAAAATGAGTTTGAGACCAAGTTTGTACCACAGTCATCTCAAACTGATAAACCCAAGGCCTCACCAAAATCCAAAAAGAAGGATGGGGTTTATCAGAAAACAGCTGATAGTGTTCCTCATGATAAACATCAGACTAAGTCTGTGAATTTCAAGAAGGAGGAAATGGTGGGTCACAGGAACTCATCAAAAACAAGTACTGATGTGTCAAATGAGCTGAAGGCTTTAGCAACAAATCAGACACAACTTGTTATGATGGTTCAGCATTTGTTGGGGAGAGTTAACCAACTAGATGCACCTGTGATCAAACCACTGAAAAGGAAATCCAAGCCCAAATCTAAGAAATCCATTTCAGCACCATCTCCACCTTCATCAGCTGTTAATCATGAGAAACAAGTTATGGTTAAATCTGTTGATGAAAACAGACCCAAAACCAAAAAGGTTTGGGTCTCTAAAGCTAACTAGTTTCTTATGATAAATGCAGGGTTCTTCAGCATGCCAAAGAAGCATCTGGTATGTAGACAGTGGAGGATCTATGCATATGACTGGGAGCAGTTCTCTTCTTAATGACTACTCTCAAGGAAAGAAGGGATTTGTCTCATTTGGAAATGATGCTAAGGGTTACATCATCGGGAAAGGATTTGTGTCAAATGGAGAAATCAGATTTGATGATGTTAACCATGTGGAGAATCTCAAGTATAATCTACTGAGTGTCAGTCAGATGTGTGATAAAGGGCATGTTGCACTTTTCACAAGCCAGAACTGCCGGATTCTGTCTTCCAAAGTTCTGAGGCTGATTGACAAGGTATTGGATGAACATACTCTCCTGAAGGCCAACAGGATAGGAAGAGTATATGCCTTGGATTTGTCAAAGAAGATTGATTTAAAAGGTCATCCTTGCCTGTTCTCCAAGGCCTCTCCTCAGGAATCTAAACTGTGGCATAGAAGGCTGGGTCATGTTAATCTCAAAAACATGAATCAGCTGATCCACAATAGTTTAGTGAGAGGTCTACCAATAAAGGAGTTCCACTGTGATGAAACCTGCACTGCTTGTTTAAAAGGAAAACAACACAAAGTTTCATTCCCTCCTATAGAAGAACCAAAGTCCACTGCCTGCTTGCAATTACTGCACATGGATCTCTTTGGTCCTGTGAGAGTAATGAGCATGGCAAAGAAGAAATACTGTCTGGTAATTGTGGATGATTACTCCAGATTTGTATGGACCTTCTTCTTGCATTCAAAGGATGAGGCTGCTCAGACAATTATTAACTTTGTGTTGTATGTTGAGAAGCAGTATTCCCTATCAGTCAAGTGTATAAGAAGTGATAATGGAACTGAATTTAGAAACCATACACTTGATGATTTCTACCTTTCAAAAGGAATCAAGAGGCAGTATAGCATCCCAAGGACTCCAGAACAAAATGGAGTAGTGGAGAGAAAGAACAGGACCCTAATTGAAGCTGCAAGGTCCATGTTGGCTGACTCTGGTTTGCCACTGACCTTTTGGGCTGAAGCTGTCAACACAGCATGCTATGTGCAAAATAGAGCTTTAGTGAATCAGAGGTTGATGAAGACTCCTTATGAAGTTCTACATCATTTGGCTCCTCTAATTTCATTCTTCAGAGCATTTGGGTGTCCTTGTTACATTCTCAACACAAAGGATCAACTCCAAAAGTTTGATTCTAAGGTGGATGCAGGGTATTTTGTTGGGTATTCATCCACTTGCAAGGCTTACAGAGTGTTCAACTGCAGAACAAAGATGGTTGAAGAAACCTTGCATGTGAAGTTCAATGAATCTCCTAAGGACAAAATCCACAAAACCCTGTGGAGTTGTTTGATCTGGACATACTGCAATATGTTCCTTATCAGCCTCCAGCTGTTGCAGATCATGTGAATTCATCACCTTCTGCAGCTAGTCATCCATCTGGTGGTACTGATGTTGATGATGATCCCAGTACTCACCTATTCAAGTTTAGTGATCAACTGCCTGAGTCTACTAAACTTGATGTTCCTGTAGCTTCAGTAGCACCATCCACAACAAATGCTGATGAGATTTCTGAATCCTCTACTTCATTTGACTTGCCATCTAATACTTGGTTTCAAGAATCTGGATCAACATCTGTTGCTGCTGAGCGTGCTACAAACACTTGCACAGATCTCATAGTGTACCAAGAGCTGAAGAATCACCCAATGTCTCAAATCATTGGTGATATCAATGCTGGTGTCTCAACTAGAAGTCAATTGTCCAACTTCTGCTTCTATGCTCTCTTCATCAGTCAGCAAGAGCCAAAGAACTATCATATTGCATTAAGAGACAATGGATGGGTTGATGCCATGCAGCTTGAGCTTCTTCAGTTCAAAAAGCAGCAAGTGTGGGAACTGGTTCCTCTACCCCCAGGTAAGTGTGCAATAGGCACTAAATGGGTGTTTAGGAATAAAACAGATGAAAATGGGCAAATTGTCAAGAACAAGGCCAGACTGGTTGTCCAGGGGTTTTCACAAGAAGAAGGTATTGATTATGATGAAACCTTTGCCCCTGTAGCCAGACTGGAGGCAATTAGATTGTTCTTAGCCTATGCTGCATTCCACAATCTTAAAGTTTTTCAAATGGATGTCAAAAGTGCATTTTTATATGGTAAAATAAAAGAAGAGGTTTATGTGTGTCAACCACCAGGTTTTGAGGATAATAAACATCCTGATTGGGTGTATAAACTTGATAAGGCTCTTTATGGGTTGAAACAAGCTCCTAGAGCCTGGTATGAAACACTGTCAAATTTTCTTCTTCAGAATAATTTCACTAGAGGCTCCATAGATAAAACTTTGTTCATTAAGAAAGTGGGTCAGCATAAGCTCCTTGTTCAAATTTATGTTGATGATATTATTTTTGCATCCTCTGATCCACAGTTGTGTGATGCATTTACAAAGTTGATGCAACAAAAATTCGAAATGAGTGCCATGGGAGAATTACAGTTCTTTCTAGGTTTGCAAATCAAACAAAAGGCTGATGGAACTTTCATTCATCAGTCAAAATACACAAAGAGTCTTTTGGAAAAGTTTGATTTACAAAACTGTAAGCCCTGTTCTACTCCCATGTGCAGCACCACACAACTGGATGCAGATCAGAAAGGTAAAGCTGTTGATGAAACACTTTACAGATGTATGATTGGGTCCTTGATGTACTTAACAGCTTCTAGACCAGATATTATGTTTGCAACTTGTGTTTGTGCTAGATTTCAGGCTGCTCCTAAAGAGTCTCATTTGATTGCAGTCAAGAGGATCTTTAGATATCTGCAAGGTACTCAATCTCTAGGTCTTTGGTATTCCACTGGGCACTCTTGCAAATTAGTTGCTTTTTCTGATAGTGACTATGCAGGGTGTAAATTAACTAGAAAATCAACTTCTGGTGGATGTCAATTCCTAGGCAACTGTTTGGTTTCTTGGCAGAGTAAGAAACAAACATCTGTTGCTACATCCACTGCTGAAGCCGAGTACATTGCTGCTGCAAGTTGTACATCTCAGGTACTCTGGCTTCAGAATCAATTATTGGATTATGGCATTACAGAGACTAAGACTCCATTACTAATGGATAGTGCTTCAGCTCTTTGTATTGTCAAGAATCCAGTCCAGCACTCTAGGACCAAACATATTGAGATCAGACACCATTTTATTAGGGATTGTTTTGAAAAAGGTCTGATTGATCCAAAGTTTGTTCCTAGTGCTGATGAGCTTGCAGACATATTTACTAAGCCTTTGGACAGTTCAACTTTCCAAAACCTAGTGTTAAGGCTTGGTATGCTGCAGCTAGAATAAGTGACAACTACTGATGATCTCAGTCAACAAGTACTGATGAGCATTCGTATACTATTGTCACAAATAAGTACTGATAAGTTCTTTTATCCTCAGTAGTTTTCATAACTACTGAAGACTAAATTACTTAAAAGTACTGAAGTACTCTATCTGTTGAAAAGAACTGATGTGGTTACAACTACTGATGTAGTTACAACTACTGATGTCAGTATAACAGATAAGTACTGATGACCAATGAAACGTCTGAAAATCAGACAAAAAGTCTGATAAGTGTTGAGGTCAGAATGAAACAGCTGATGAGCTAAGAATTGACGACAACAGCTGATGAGAAACTTTTCTCTTCAGTTGTTTCTACAACTGCTGTTTCACTTCATACAACTGAAGCCAAAACCATGTCTTCAGTAGTTTTACAACTACTGATGACTAACACCAAATCTTCAGTTGTTTACAACACCTGAAGCCAAAACCATGTCTTCAGTAGTTTCACAACTACTGATGACTAATACCAAGTCTTCAGTTGTTACAACTTCTGAAAGTTAAAACCAGGTCTTCAGTTGTTTTCAAACAACTGATGACAGCACCAACACTTTCAGTCGTTTTATATCAGCCTTTTCTTACCCTATAAATACCTAAACCTACTTTCAAACGTTTCATTAGCCGTTTTATGTCCTTCACTCTCTCAACAATGGCGACCATGAAACTCAAACCCAGACACAACTGTGTTGCCTACCTCTCGAAATCGGCCTTTTGGAACAAATTTGATAATGCCATCGATCTTATGGTAGATTCCCAGTACCGAACCGCTTTTCTTCTGAATCCTACCATATACCCCGATTCCCTAAGCCAATTCTGGACCAACGTCTCTGTGCAAACTGGTGAGAATGATAGCCAAATCACTCTCCAGTCGTTGGTTAACCAGAAACAGGTGGTCATCACTCCAGACATCATTCGACAAACCCTAAATCTACATGATGCCACCTGTGTCACAGAATACCCGAAAGGCACAACTGATATGTCTTTCATCAATAACGGGTATGAAGGAGACTTAAGTGCTACCACCATTCTGAAGAAGCACTTCCATGATGCTGAACGTCTTATATTCCACATGGTGAATGTCTGCCTTGCATCAAAAACCTCCTCATGGGATCAGATGTCCTCCCGATGGCAACAGGTATTATACTCTATCTTTGAACGACAAAATCTAAATTTTTCTGAGATAGTTTTCATGGAACTAAAGGATCTGGCTTTGAAACCTGTGGCAAACAGATGGATATTATATCCCAGGTTTCTCATGGCCATAATTTTAAATCAGCTAAAATCAGACGGCCTTGTTGGCCTTGGAGTCCCTGCTCCGGCTGTATTGCCTGAAGTATACTCCAGGCACAACTCTGACCCTACACTGAAAGGGGCTGCCCGGCTGCTAAAACCCAAGCAGCGGGAACCCACAGCCTCCACTTCCAGATCCAAAGTCCCCACCAAACCCAACACCAAAAAGCCCAAAAAGGCTACTCAGGGAGATGAGTCCCCTGAGGATGCCCCTGTACCACCAATACAGGAAACACTTACTGGTTCTAACCCCCCAGTAGTGTCAAAGACTCCACCAGCCCTAGCCGCTCAGGCATCCTCTCAACAGGATCCTGATGCAACCATAATTGGGGATACCACAATGCTGGAACCTATCTCAATTGAGAAGGTTACCATTGAAGAGCACCAGTCACCCCGGGTGCAATCTGCTTCAAACCTATCTCCAAATGCAACCGCCCCTCAAAGCCCAACCATTATAGTTGCACAAGTGCTGAGTCAGCTGCATTCCTCTCCTCCTCCCCAGAAACCAATTACAATGGGGAGAACCTCAACAGCTGAGGAAGAGGACCAAAATGCTGCTGATAACCCACAGCACAGGGGTTATAATGTTCAATCTCCCCGTGTAGAGGAGGAGGTTAGAACATCTGGTGAGGCTGCCACTTCTACTGATTCAGCAAATGAACAGGATGCAGTTGGTAACATCTCTAAGACCTCACCAGAGGCAACTGCCGATGAAGGACTCAGTCCTGAGGCAGGAAGTCCCCAGAACCAAGAACAAGGGGCACATGCTACAACTGATCTACACTCAGGGCATGTACATCCTGATTCAATCAGGAGGTCAGGTGATTCAGCAAAGACTGATGATGACCTGGGCTTTTTCTTCGATGTCTTAGCCCATAACACAATCCTTGAGGCTGAGGTGAGCAGACTCAAAGAACTGCTTGCCAAAATGTCTCAGGATCAAAGTCCATCTGCCCCAATAAACCCACAGATGGCACCTTCATCTGAAGGTTCACCAAACACTCAGCCACTACACTCAACTGAGCCACCAGCCACTGCTTTTGGCACCACCTCTCAGGGACAGAACCCCTCTGAGCAGATGGTTGCTACCTTTCAACATTCCTTACCTCTCATCACTCCCATCATCAATGAGATTGTGCATAAAGCCATTGATGAGAGGATCTCCTCAAATCTACAAACACTTGTTGATGATGCTGTGCAAAAGAAGCTTTCTGCCATTCAAACCCCTGAACCCAATGCACCCAAAAAGGGGGAGTCTAAGGCAGTGAAAGAAAGAAAGAGAAAGAGAGTGGAAGATGAGAAACAACAAGAGAAAGAAAAGGAGTTAGAAAAGGAAAAACAGCTGATCACATACAAGAGAAAGAAAAGTGCTGAAACTCAAAAGCCTGATGAAGAGAAATCATTGGAAGATCTGGTTAAAGAAGCTGATGAAGCTCACAGCAGATCAATGGACAGAATAATAGACCAACTCTTCAGACAGGGCTTTGATACAGCTACATTAGACACTGAGATCAGAAGGCTGGAGATTAAAGAGATACAAGAGAGATGGGCCAGTTACAGTGTGATGGAAAGGGAGAGGTTGGAGATAATGATCAGGTTTATTGCAAAATACTTGGGAAGATCATTAATTGAGATTAAATCATGGACCAGAGACAGTATTCTGGCAATAACCACCAGAATCTGTGCTTCTGAAGCATTCAATAAGGGGTTGATTATCGAAGCCTTAGATGAAGCAGGTGCTGGGAAGAGAACTGATATGGCCAAGCTTTCCAAAGCCAAACTTACCACAAAAATGCTAGATCAGCCTTCCCAAACTCCCACTCAAAAACAACCAACCCCACAACTCTCCAAACCAATCCCTAAACCTAAACTTAAACCAACTCAACCCTCAAAACCAACTCCCTTACCCCAAAAACCACCTCAAACCACATCCAATGATGCACCCAGAAGGAGGAGAAGGGTGTTGAGGATGGAAGAAGAAGAAGAAGAAGATGATGAAGAAGACAGTCTGCCAATCTCTGCTGTTCTAAAAATACCTGAGCCCAGAAGTCAACAAATGATCACACCAGACTTTCAGAGGCAAATGGTGAAAGTTAAGATTGAAGAAGAAGAACAGCAGAAACAGCACGATGAGCAACTTTTGAAGATGGTTGACAAAGAGTTTCCTCAGTCATCATCTATACAAGCCATGAAGAAACACGCTCAAAGGCTGTATGCTCTCAGGTATACCTTTCAATATCAAAAGGAGAGAGTAAGGATTTGGCCAGACCCCAGGGTTAGTTCTAGAATTCATAAGAAATCCATACCAAGTAGATACAATGGCCAAGTGAGAAAGACCATAGATGCTGTTATTATGTTGGCCATTGTAGTCTCACCCTGGGAGATACTTGAAGACTTCAAGAGAGCCTACAAGTCAAAGATGACCCCTCAAACTCTAATGGAGAACAAAATGGTCAAGAAGGGGTTGTTATACAAGAGGCTTGAAGAGATCAAGAAAAATGAACTCCAGTTGTTATTAGAAGGGACTCACCCAGATGAATTTGCTTACAGAGAGATAACAACTGTTGAGTTGAAAAATGGAAAGACAGTAAAGTACCTATCAGAGTACTATGGCCCAGAGTTCTTCTTCGAAGGAGAAGCAGAAGAACTCACTAAGGAGGAACAAGTTGTTCTCCTTGAGGCCTACGTCAGAGAGTCTTATAGACTCATCAATGGGAAGTAGGTTTCATGGTTGGGATAACAGCTCTGTGTCCAGTTCCCCAAGACAGAGTTCCCTTCCATCCTTTGACATTCACATCTACTGAAACCTGTTCCCTGGCCTGTGCTTATCTGATATCTCTGAAGCTGATCAAGAGAGTATTTCTGCCAAGAATAAGTGGGACCTCAATAAGCTTAAAGGTTTTGGCTGCATTGGTTCAGGGGGAGTTTGTTGGACCAAAAGAACCAATGAGCCTGATCAGAAAAACCTTTAAGTCCCACAGACATTACAACAACTGAAGTAGTCTGCAACAGCTGAAGACATCAACTGATAACAAGGTCTGAAGACAAAGTCTGAAGTGAAAGAGCTGAAGACAAAGTCTGAAGTGAAAGAGCTGAAGACAAAGTCTGAAGTGAAAAGCTGAAGACAAAGTCTGAAGCTAAAGAACTGAAGACAAAGTCTGAAGACAAAAGCTGAAGACAAAGACTGAAGACCAAGTTTCAGATGTTGTCACAACAGCTGAAGAAGACCTCTTCAGTAGTTGTGATGGTTTCCTTTCAGTAGTTTTATGTTTCTTGTAATCAGTACTTGTAGTTTCAGTAGTTTTAGTTTCATCTTGTACTTAGCATACTCTGAGATGTTCTCAGTTGTTGTGAACATTCTCAGTAGTTTGCTTACTTTCAGTTGTTTGTAATAATTCTGTTAGATGTCACTATCAAGTGACATCAGCAGACGTCACATTCCTCTATATAAGGAATGTTGACCTAATTGTAAGGTGTGCAGCTTAGAAGCTTAGCGGCCGCCATACCGAAGCATTTGTGCATGAATGATATTATCCCTTTTGCAGAAAACCCTCTTTCTCTATAACCGTGTACTGTTCCATTGAATATCTATTGTGTTCTTGCTATATTTGTCTAATTCTTGTTCTAATTCCGCTGCGATTCAACTCTAATTGATCAAACTTAGATCACTGATCCTGTCACACTAGTCAATCTCTTAGATTGACGGTACCTTGTGGCATGCCCTAGTTACTGGTTCAGGCTTCGTGTGCA